>JARVZY010002809.1:0-17000 GCA_030686995.1 Artemisia argyi
CTGCTCTATTCTGTGTTCAAGCTATTGAAAAATTAGAAAATGGTCACACAGGGAGTTTGAGTTTGTCTGTCTCGCTATTACTTGGGGAAAAAGGTTTGTCTTGTTTCACGCTTGTTTGTTTTAAATATTTTGTAGTTATTACTTTGAGTCTTTATCTTTTTTCTTTTGTAGCCGATTTGTTGTCGTAACAACTCTCTTTTGCAGTTACGCGATCTTCCTGCATTTACCGATTACTCATGCGAATTAACTAAGCATGTTTTTAATGAGCTCAGTTAATTCCTGTCTCGTTTTATCATTTATAAATTTTAAAATATTTTTAATCAATTTAAATTCTATTTTAATTACTTAAGCAAGGACATGTCCTCGCCAAAAATAGTTACCCAACCCATAATCATTTTTAATTTCTAAAATAATTTATATTTAATTAATTTAAATCATCTTTAATTAATTTAAATCACTTTTAATTTATTTAACTCATTTATGAATCATAGAAATAATTTTTATTTATTTTAAATTATTTAAAATAATTTTAACAATTTAAATTCTATTTTTAATTACTTTTGGCAAACCATAATTCCTTAGTTAAATTTACGCTTTGCTCAAATGTTGGTCAACACTTTTGGAGAAATTGAAATCATTTCAGTTCAAATCATTTTTAATTAATTAAAATATTTAATTTAAATTATTCTTAATTAATTTAAATTAATCTAAATCACTTTTAAATTAATTAAATTATATTTTTAATTAATTTTAATCAATTTAACTTTAATTTCTAATTGTAATCGTTTATAAATCATATTTTAGTTAAATTAACTAAATTTACATCACTTTTAATTTATTAGAAATAATTTTAGTTTATAATACAAAGAAAAATATTTAATGTCAAAGTTCGATTGAAAAACTCAAAGTTGACTTATATTTTGGGATGAAGGTAGTATTACTCTTATTATTATTATTATTATTATTATTATTATTATTATTATTATTATTATTATTACTGTCGCTTTTCATTAAAAACCATGGAAATTATTATTATTGTTGTGATTGTTATTGTTATTATCGTTGTCGTTATTATTTAACTATTATTACTCTAATTAATATTAGTATTATTATTACTGTTATTGTTATTGTTATCGTCGCTATTATCGTTGTTCTCGTTCTTACCGTTATCGTTATTTTTATTTACAAAGGTAATATATATTAAATAAAATGAAAAGGTTATGACAAACTGGTATAATTGTTTCTATATAGTCCAGCTTCCAAATTTTTAGATGAGTACAACTTCTTCAATTCTTGAACTCTTTAAAAATAGCATCCAAACCCATCTACTTCCTTTTTATCAACTAACTCTTATAATCAACAAGTTACAACAATACAAAATTTGTATTATAACTAGAGTCTAGTTATACTTTTAACAGGTACACACAACTGAACAAAAATTCATGTTTTAGTTTTAACTCTTTTTTATTATTGAATGAGAATACCTAATTTAATATTTCGATAAGAAAAAAAGTTAGTAAAATCCTAGAGCAGCATTGATCGAACAATATTTTAAGAAAAAAGTTAATAGGTATGTGAAATTTAGGGTCTCCCAGATAATATTTTACCGGGGTAACCTTTTACCAAAAAAAATAATAATTTACCTTTTTGTAATATATATATATATATATATATATATATATATATATATATATATATATATATATATATATATATATATATATATATATAATAAAAAATAAAAATTAGGGTCTATTTAGTTGTTTAGGAAAAAAAATTACTTAATGTCACGGACTCACGGTATCATAGACAAAAGAAGAAAGTTATGTTAAAAAGGAAATTAAGGTTGTAATTTACAACATAGACTTAGGATCAAATGAGAAGAACTCTTAAAATGAGAAAGATGAGAAATAATTATAGCCACATATTAGAGATGTATCGACTTAAATTAGATACATCTTTAATCTTTTATACGAACCATAATATATTTTCTAGCTAAAAATTAGATGCATAATTATAATAAGTTATTTACATCACTTTTAATTTATTAGAAATAATTTTAATTATTATTATTATTGTTGTTATTATTATAATTACTAGTCAGATAATAATTCACTTTTAATTAATAAATATAATTTATATTTAATTTAAATTATTTTGAACTAATTTAGATCATTTTTAATTAACTATTATTATTAACTCTAATTATTATTATTATTATTATAACCGTCGCTTTTCATTGAAAATCATGGAAATTATTGTTACTGTTATTGTTATTGTTATTATTGTTGTCGTTATTATTTAACTATTATTATTACTCTAATTATTATTAGTATTATTATTACTATTATTGTTATTGTTATTGTTATCGTCGTTGTTCTCGTTGTTACCGTTGTCGTTATCGTTAATTTTATTTACAAAGGTAATATATAGTAAATAAAATGAAAATGTTATGACAAACTAGTATAATTGTCTTTATATAGTCCAGCTTCCAAATTTTTAGTTGAGTACAACTTCTTCAATTCTTGAATTCTTTAAAAATAGCATCCGAACCCAATTACTTCCTTTTTATCAACTAACTCTTATAATCAACAAGTTACAAACAATACAGAATTTGTATTACAACTAGAGTCTAGTTATACTTTTAACAGTTATACACAACTGAACAAAAATTAATGTTTTTGTTTTAACTCTTTTTTATTATTGAATGAGAATTTAAACCTAATTTAATATTGGGTTAATGGCATGTAATAGCTACGTACTTTTTCACTTGTGCCATTATCAGATACCAACTCAAAATATTACAAAAATACCCATCAAACTTTAAAAAAAAAATACCATTATCATACGTTTGCTTACGCGGCTTAACAGGCAACCGGCTACACCGGTAATAAACAATACGTGGATTTTTTTTGTTTTTTTGTTTTTTTTTACTTTGAAACGGTATTATACCTTTGACTTGTATGTTTGAATATCATTAAACACACAACCATACACACAAAACGCACACAGTCATGAAATCCACTCATGAACCCTAATTTTCTAAACATAAAATTGATCTCCAAATCTGTTAAATTTCATAGGGCTTTTTAAAAGTAAGTATTTCAATTAAGTTATTAATGCATTAGATCAATTAAATTTTGTGTTTTTTGTTGTTATAACCCCTAACCCTGAATCTTGATTTTTTTTGTTTTTGCAGAATGGTTATCTTAACAGTTACGTTTTATCATGATGGACTCTTTATTGGGCCTCCGTTAGAGTATGCTGCGGGTAAAAAAGATATAATCAAAGATGTGGATTTTGGATCCATGACATATGGTAAGTTATTTGATTTTATAGGTTGTTCTACTGAAAACCCTCCCGTTGGCCTTTTTTATTGTCTTCCTAGTTCTGACTTAACGCTCCGTTCTCGAGTTATTTTTTAAAAGGAAAGGAAAGGAAATGATAGGAAATTGAAATTTTATTGTGTTCTCGAGTTTTTTTTTGAATAGAAAGGAAAGGAAACAGGAAAGAAATGATAGGAAAATTCTAGTGATTTTCCTATAAGAATTTTCCGCCCAAATATGGGCGGATTTGGACGGAAAGTATTTTACACTCGCACTATTTAGTATATAATGACCAATATAACTTTCAATATTTACTCATATTCGACTCTTATGATAAAATGAACATATCTAAAAGTGCATAAATGTAATTATGTCTCTTTTTCTTTCTTTTCTTCCCAACTCGAGAACACAACATTATTTCATTTCCTTTCCTTTCATTTCAACTCAAGAACACGAAATATAAAATCAACTTTCTTTCCTTTCCTTTTCATTTCTTTTCTCTTCTTTTCACATCATTTCTATTCCCACCTAGAAAAACTCGAGAACGCAGCGTAAGTGATGGGGTTAGGGAGTTAAGTAATGAACAACAGTTTGGTGATTTTATAGAAGTAGGTTTAGGAAATGGTGGGAAAATTGATGTGTATGTTGAACATCATGGATATGATATCCATGATTGGTTTCCAAAAGATGATGTTGATTTAGAGGAATCTGATGAGGATGAGTGTCAATTAGATGATATATCAGCATATGTTGAACCACAATATGTAGGAGAAGAAGAAGTTGACATACCCAATAAGTGCACAAATGATCCATTTTTAAATAGGTTATGCAAAACAGATGCACACAAAACTCCTAGGAACACATTTGGTACAAATGAAGGGGATACAAAAGCACTTCAACAAGATGAAATAGAGGATCAAAGTGTGAATCCTATTTACAAAGTTAAAAAAGGAGTAGAATATCCTGATTTTGATCCAAACCAGCCATGGAAAGAAATGAAACCCATCTTAGGAATGAGATTTAAAGATCATGAAGAGATGAAGATTATGTTGGCCAATTATGGTGTAGCTAACGGTTATCAACTTTGGTACAAAAGGAATGATTATAAATCATTACTTGTTTTGTGTAGTAGGAATGTTGAACAGGGAAGGTGTGCTAGTAAGGTTGGTAGGAAGGTGTGTTTGGGTAAGGGTAAAGAGGCTGAGTCAAAGGGTAAGGGTAAGTCACCAAAGGGTAAAGAGGCTGAGTCAAAAGGTAAGGGTAAGTCACCAAAGGGTAAAGAGGCTGAGTCAAAGGGTAAGGGTAAGTCACCTAAGGGTAAAGAGGCTGAGTCAAAGGGTAAGGGTAAGTCACCAAAGGGTAAAGAGGCTGAGTCAGTTAATGTCTGCAGTTTTAGGTTATGGGGTACATGGATGCAGAATGAGGCATCTTTTCAGATAAAGACTCTAATTCCATATCACAATTGTGCTAGGGTCTTTGATTTTGGTGCATTAGTGACCTACAAGTGGATTGCAAGTCATTATGTTAGAGAGATTGTAAGCAATCCTAAGATAACTTACAGAGAATTACAAAGGCAGATTAGGGATAAGTTCTTGATCAATGCCAGATTAGGACAAATTAGAAGGGCAAAACAAAGAGCTTTATATGAGTATGAAGGTGGATTAATAGAACACTATGCTCAAGTATGAGACTACCAAGCCAGATTATTGCATACTAACCCTGGATCAACTGTCAAGCTTGATGTTGATGAAGGAGCAGGTGGTAGAACCTACTTCAAAAGGTTTTATGTTTGCTTCAAAGGTTAGTTTATAACATTTTGCTTGTCTGTTAAATTATTTCAAAAACTGTTCATTTGTATACTCATGTATATTTCATGTTAATGCAGCAATGAAAGATGGATGGAAGGAGGGTTACAGAAAAGTGATTGGTGTGGATGGGTGTTTCTTGAAAGGGACAATCAAAGGAGAGTTATTGACAGCTATGGGCAGAGATGCCAACAACCAAATGTACCCGATTGCGTGGGCTGTTGTAACTGTAGAAAATAAAGACAACTGGTTATGGTTCCTTGTATCTCTTGGTGATGACTTGAATCTTAATAGAGGAGCTAATTTGACTATATTGTCAGATGGACACAAGGTATTAGATAACTTATCAGCATGTTTTAATATGTATTAGATAGATAATTATCTTTATATGTAAGAATGTTGTTTTATATTGGATAGGGTCTTAAAGAAGCTGTAAGGGAATGGCTGCCATTGGCAGAACATAGACAGTGTGCCAGACACATCTATGCAAACTTGAAGAAGAGTTATCCAGGACTTCACTACAAAAGCCTATTTTGGGGAGCTGCTTCAGCTACTTTAAGAAGTGTGTTTGATGAGAAGATGACACTTCTTAACAACCTCAATGAAGAGGCTCATAAGTGGTTGGTAGAAAGGGACCCAAATACATGGAGCAGAGCCTTCTTTCAGATGGATAGGAGTTGTGGGGCATTTGAAAATGGAATTTGTGAAAGCTACCATGCATCAATAGTAATTCAAAGAGGTAAGCCTATTATTACCATGCTTGAAGATATTAGGTTTTATTTGATGCAAAGGGTAGTAGTAATGTCTGAGAAAGCTAGGCAATTAACTGATGTCATTACCCCATCTGTTAGAAAAGAAATAGAAAAATTGAAAAAATTTCTTAGGTATTGGGAAGTATATCCTAGTGGTTACCAAGAGTTTGAGGTTAGGAAGCTAAATGAAGGCTATGGTGTAAACTTGCAAACAAAAAAATGTACATGTAGAAGGTGGGATTTGACAGGGGTCCCATGTATCCATGCTATTGCAGCATATGCAATGTTGTTGAGGGATCCTGCTGAAGGTGTTTCTGAATGTTATGGTAAAGAGGCATGGGTAAAGGCATATAGTTATTTCATTAAACCTGTTGGTGGAAAGGCTTTGTGGGATAAAACTGGAATTGCACCTGCTCCACTGCCTCCTAAGAATAGAAAAATGCCAGGCAGGCCTAAAGGTAAAAGGGTAAAGCATCCAAGTGAGGTAGATGATTCTAACTCTCAAAGGGTATCCAGGTTAGGAAGAACTATGACTTGCAGCAACTGCTATCAGAAAGGGCATAATAAAACAAAATGCACCAATGAAAGAGTTGATCCACCACCCAAGGAAGTAAGAAACAAAGGCAAAAGGAAAGGTGGTCAGTGTGGTTTTGAGAATGCAGCAAGTGCATTAAAGAGGATGAGATTGGATCCAGGTGCTAGTGGCAGTGGTAGTAGACAAAATGAGGTAAGTACATGATTTTTTTTTGATAAAATTTTATAGTTTATAATTGTAACATATAATTAAGTTATGAATCATGCTATAATGTTAGGAACCTGCAAATGTACCTGCAAATGAAGATCATGCCACTGAACAAGCCAATGAAACTGAAAATGTTGAAGAACATACAAATGTGGAAGAACCTGCAAATGTGGAAGAACCTGTACAAGTTCCTCAACCTGCACAAGTACCTCAACCTCCACAACAACCTATTTTGAGAAGAGGAGTAAGAACAAGAAGACCATCACAGAGGATCCTCTTGAACCAATGGAAAAAGCCTTACCAATTTGATGAAGATGGAACTGGTTCAACACCAGAGAATGCATTTGATATTAGTAATGAATGACTTATGTTTTAAGATAATGTATTATGGATTATGGTTGTTGCTTTTGAGAATGGTCAAATTAGGATTTTAGTATTTTTATGTATTGTATGAACCAAGACAGTGACTAGTGGAAATGGTCCACTAATTTTGTATACTTCAAGACATAATGAAGTTAAAGTTGCTGTCAATTATTCATTTCATAACTAGTGGAAATGGTCCATTACACCAACATGACCATTACAACATGTCAACATTTTACTGCATTACACTTATTCATTTCAGTAGGTAGACAATGATAAACAACAACATGACCATTACAACCCTCTTATAGAACAAAACATTCTCTCTACACTCCTTGAATTCCTTTTCCATGTTGCTCAATTCTGTCTTCAACAAGTGCAACTCATTCCCAATTTCCTGCATCTGTGTGTTCTCAGCTTGTTGGTTTTGTTGCTTTTGGATTCCAGCTTTTTGCATCAAATTATACATCTCATATTTGTAGTAATCACTTGGCAATTCATCATCAACAAAGTAGTAAGCCTTACATTGATTTACAGACCACTACAAGTATCAAAAAGTCAATAGTAAAGGTAAAAAATTGTTTATGGGATCGTAAGCTGGGAAATTAAACACAAACGAATATCAAATGTTAACAAAAAACCACTTACACTTGGATTAGGACAACAAAGAAATCGTCTTGCAGGGTGGTTTAAAGTTGTTGATTTTCGAAGAACCAATGGTAATGGATTTTTGCAGTTACATAACCTGGGAAATTGACCATAGTACTGATTTGAAGAAGAAGAAGAAGTAGACATGTTTTAATTTGGTGCAATTTGGGTTGGGTATGTGTTTTAATTTGGGGTTTGAAGTGTTAGGGTTGTGGTGTTTCAATTTGGGGAAGAACACATTATAATATGTGTTAGAAGGCTTAGGTGGAATTAAAAAATATAAAAAATGAGGTGGAATATACAAATATCACGTGCATTTAATTTTCTAGGTAAAAAAGGTGAATTTGTTGATATCAACACATAAAGTATGCAGTTCGATGGGTATTTTTGTAATATTTTGAGTTAGTATCTGATAATGGCACAAGTGGGAAAGTACGTAGCTATTACATGCCATTAACCCTTTAATATTTCGATAAGAAAAAAAGATAGTAAAATCCTAGTAATAGAGCAGCATTGATCGAACAATATTTTAAGAAAAAGGTTAATAGGTATGTGAAATTTAGGGTCTCCCGGATAATATTTACCGGGGTAACTTTTTACCAAAAAAAAAATATATAATAATAAAAAATAAAAATTAGGGTCTATTTAGTTGTTTAGGAAAAAAAAATACTTAATGTCACGGACTCACGGTATCATAGACAAAAGATGAAAGTTATGTTAAAAAGGAAATTAAGGTTGTAATTTACAACATAGACTTAGGATCAAATGAGAAGAACTTTTAAAATGAGAAAGATGAGAAATAATTATATCCACATATTAGAGATGCATCGACTTGAATAGATGAAAGTGTTATATATTGATACTACTACATGTGGAGTGTATCGCCTAGACTTAATGAAGAAATAAAGAAACACGAGGAAGAAGAGTTTGTAAATGGAACACTTGCTTCCTAAACTTATGCATGTTACTATTGAATTCCATTTTACATCGAAGAAATTAAATGTGGGCATGAGGACGAAACAAAAACAGTGGAGCAGTCTTCCAAGGCTGCAGTGGTCTGTATGGGTCACGTTCT
Organism: Artemisia argyi; assembly: GCA_030686995.1. Lineage (NCBI taxonomy): Eukaryota > Viridiplantae > Streptophyta > Magnoliopsida > Asterales > Asteraceae > Artemisia > Artemisia argyi. The sequence goes on from JARVZY010002809.1 coordinate 8,712, forward strand.
GCACGTACCAATACTCTCTGCCTAAAAACAAGCCTTTTCCTCAAAGCTTATGGTTTTATAGCTCGGGTCACGTTGTTCGAAGGGTGGTTCATCTCCGGAATGGAGAAGAATTGAACAAACTTGGGTGCGTTGTATGGGTGTTGGGAGGAAATGCCTCCCCGCAATGGAAGATGACTAATTAACTTGTCTTTAGTGAGAGTGGAAAGCCAATCTAATTCGACGCAAGATGGCTATATATATCAGGTTGGACTTTTGGCATTTTGTGAGTTGAGTTGACGAACAAATGGGGCAGCAGGGAAAGCAAAATTCGAGTGTATGTTATGTCATCGTTTTTGATCTTGGTGACAGATGAAAGAAACATGATGAGCAACTTAACCATGGTGATTTCAAGTTTAGCAGTATGGTAATGAGAGCGGATGTGCATTCTTTTTTAATTGTGAGTTATTTGATGACAATGTCGATTTTGTAGTGTGAGGTGGCTAGCCTGACAAGAAGCTTTTCGGTATTTGCAGTGGATGTGATAAGTTTGTATAGAGAAGAAGTGACAAACAATTTTCTTCTCTTGTATCTTAAAGCCAAACTACGCTTCAAATAAGAAATAAAACCACATAATGTATAGCATACATGAGAAGATGTCAGTTAGTGGACAACTTGTGTTGAAATACTGAGTGTTATACAAGCTCATGTTTTGTATTGTTGGTCAAAATAAGTCTAGGGACTTATTATGACAACTTTGACTAGTGTTTATATGTTTGGCTTGTGTTGACAGGTTTTAGTTTGTTCAGGGGCTAAAGTGTAACTGTGGTGTATATAAGCTCAGGGACCTAGCCCTAGCCGGATAACTCTCTCATTCATATTCTCACGCAGTCATTGATATTCTCTCAAAGTATTGTGGTCTTGTTTCTGGTATTCATCTATTGATCATCTTGATCAATTGGGTAGTATAGGTTTGGTATTGAGAGGGTTTGTAGTGAGGATTGATTGTATTCATAACTTTGTAGTGTGTGATTGGATCCTTCTGAAGGGGACAATCTATTTCTCTTGTATTTGTTTGGCAAGCACTCATTTGAGGACTTGTCTACTTGTTTTACTGAGTAATAAAATAGTTCACCAAGGGGTGGTTGGTTGGGTGAGATCTTGAGTTGTGATTGTGTTTTCTGATCAGATCTATAGTTTTAACATGGTATCAGAGCTACGGGTTTGATCTCCGTTAGCTCTCGATATTCTTTAGGGTTTGATCATTTTTTGGGGTTTCTTGATTAGTTTGTAATTGGGCTCAGTTGGTGGTATTTTCTTGACGGCCGTTGGTTGAATCGTTAATTCTCTTAACGATTCTTGGTGGTTCTTGATTTTCAGTTAGGGTTTCTTGAAAACCCTAATTTGAAAAATTGGGGATCTTGATTCTTGGAGATCTGTGGTGATTTCTGGCTTGGTTTTTTGGTTATCTTTAGTCTTGACTAAGTGAATCAAGGCTATTGGTGACTGGTTGTGTTCATTCCGCTGCGATTCTAAAGCTCTGTAAGTTGTTCTTTCTCTCTGAAACCTCTGATCACTTTAGTGGTGACACTGCAAACTCAGGGGGTAACTTCTTGACTTACTTCTTTAAGAAGCAAGGAAACCTGCTCTTCCCCCTGATAGGTGTCAAACTGGGTGATTCAGATTGGTTTGGGTGTGTGTTTAGTGTTATTGTTTTTAGCTTTAGTTTTCTTGTTGAGTCTAGGTCGTTGGAGGATAGGTTTCTGGGCAGTCTTGGTAGTCTGGTGGTTGATTGGTTGTTTAGAGTTGTTAGGGTGGTTTATTTGTTTGGTTATTTGTTACTTTCTTGTGTGCTTTATTCTTGCTCATTATGGCTGAGGTTCTGATTAGCAGTTTAGATGCTGGTAATCCTTTGTTTTTGCATTCTAGTGACAATTCTAATGTGCCTATTGTTCATTTTAAATTGACTGGTTCTGATAACTATAAAATGTGGTCTACTGCTATGAAAATTGCTTTAAAAGGTAAAAACAAAATGGGATTTGTTGATGGTACTTGTGTTAAACCTGCTACTAGTGTTGTACTATCTCAGCAATGGGAGAGGTGCAATGCTATTGTTCTTGGATGGATTCTTGGATCTTTGTCTCCTGAGTTGTACTTAGGGCAAGTTTATTCTGAGATTGCTTCTGAAGTTTGGACTAAATTAGAAGAAACTTATGATAAAATGGATGGATCTGTCATTTTTAATGTGCTTCATAAAGTTAATTGTCTTAAGCAAGGTGAATTGTCTGTTCCTGATTACTATCATAAGTTGAATTCTCTTTGGAGAGAATTTGATACTTTGACTTTGTTGCCTGCTTGTACTTGTGCTGCTCATGAAGGTGTTTTAAAACATAATCAATTGATTAGACTTATGCAATTTCTTATGGGATTAAATGAAGTTTATCAACCTATTAGGAGTAATGTTCTTGCTAGGGACCCTTTACCTGATGTTAAAGAAGCCTTTAATGTCATTTCTAGGGAGGAGTCTCATAGAGGATTTCACCCTAGTACTGGTTCTAGCAGCAAGGTCCAACCTGCTGCTTTTGTTGTTAAGGCCAATAGTAATTCTAATTCTAATAATAATTTTGTTAGAAAAGGTAATAATAACAATGGTAATGGTAATAGGGGACCTAATCCTAATCTGATTTGTAAACATTGTGGTCTTATTGGGCATACTATTGAAAGGTGTTTTGAGCTTAATGGTTATCCTCCTAGTTTTAAAAGAAATCCTAATTTGGCTAAACAATCTGCTTCTGTCAAAAGATTTAATGGTAATGCAGATGTCTCTCAGTCCTCTTCTTCTGGATCTATGACTGGGTCTTTCACTAATGATCAAATGATGAAACTTTTAAGTCTCATTAATGAAAAACCCTCTGCTAATGTCTCTGCTAGTATGGCAGGTAGATTTCCCACTTTCTTTAATAATAATGTTATGTTTAATCTAAATTTTGAAAAGTTTTTATGTGCTAAAACTGGTTCTGTTAAGTACAATGTCACTTTAGGTTGGGTCATTGACTCTGGTGCTAATCAGCATATGACTGATTCTACCAAGAATATGTTTAATGTTGTTGATATCTCTAGTCTTATGTTAACTGTTGGTCATCCCAATGGTACTGTTGCTAAGATTTCTGCCATTGGCAGTCTTAGATTAACTTCTGGTGTGGTTTTGTTTGATGTTCTTGTTGTTCCTGAGTATAATGTTAGTCTGTTATCTGTCAATAAAATGATTAAAGATAGTAAATTCTTTGTTGGTTTGATGAGCATAAGTGCTATATTCAGGATTTGAGTCTGGGCAAAATTGTGGGGACTGGTAGTGAGTCTGGTGGACTCTATTGGTTTGATGAACCTGTGAATGGTGAGTCTAATCTTGCTATATGTAATTCTGTTTTTGTCTGTCATGTTTCTAGTGAGTTATGGCACCAAAGACTTGGTCACCCTGCTGATCAAGTCTTATCTTCTTTGGGTAATAAAATTGGTCTTAAAAGGATGAATCATCTATCTCCTTGTGATGTGTGTCACAAGGCAAAACAAACTAGAGAACATTTTCCTTTAAGTGATCATAAAACTGAATCTATTGGGGATCTTATTCATTGTGATGTTTGGGGTCCTTACAGGGTTGTTAGTAAAGAAGGTTTTAAATATTTTTTAACCATAGTTGATGACTTTAGTAGGGCTGTTTGGGTCTATTTACTTAAGTCAAAGACTGAGGTTGGTCATTATATTACAAATTTCATAAAACTTATCTTTACTCAGTTTAATAAAAAGGTTAAGATCATAAGGTCTGACAATGGAACAGAATTTGTAAATAATCAGTTGTCTTCACTTTTTAATGATCTAGGGATGATTCATCAAACTTCTTGTGCCTATACTCCTCAGCAAAATGGGATTGCTGAGAGGAAACATAGACACCTTCTTAATGTTGCTAGGAGTCTTATGTTTCAGGGGGGGGGGGGGGGGGGGGTTCCCTTGAATATGTGGCCTGAGTGTGTCTTAACTGCTGTTTACTTAATTAACAGGCTTCCCTCTTCTGTCTTGTCTGGTGCTTCCCCTTATTTTTTAGTGTATGGTAAGGATCCTAGTCTCTCTCATATCAGATCTTTTGGGTGTCTTTGTTACTCTACTGTTAAATTCAAATGATAAATTTGGTTCTCAATCTGAAAAATGTGTTTTAATTGGATTTTCTACTGTTAAAAAGGCCTATAAATTGTATGGTTTAGAAAGTAAGTCTGTGTTTTATTCAAGAGATGTTAGGTTTTATGAAACTGTCTTTCCTTTCAAAATGAAGTCTTTAAATGTTTCAAATGATTCTGGAAATATGACTAATAACTTAGAACCATGTTTTGATGAAAGTAGAGTAAATATCTTAAACTTTTTTGACATCCAAGGGACTGAAAGTCCCAATGATGAAGAGGGGGACCCTTCTAATGTGGAAGGTAGTGGTATGGTATCTCCAAGAGACTATGTTAACATAGTCAGTGATGGGGATGCAACCACGGCAACCCAGATAGAAGAAACTATCACCTCTGAGGGCAATAATCAAAATAATTTTAATGGTGAGGATCAAAATGTTCAAATGGAAGCACCACCAAGTTTTAGGAGGTCTTCTAGAAGTAGAAATCAGCCCATTAGATTTAATGATTTTGTTGTTGGAAGTAATGTGAAGTATGGTCTTGAAAAATATGTGTCTTATTCTAGTCTTTCTAGAGTTAATAAGTGTTTCTCTACCACTTTGAATAAAGCCTGTGAGCCTAAAACTCTTGCTGAGGCAAAGCAGAATCCTATGTGGAAAGAAGCTATGAATTCTGAAATGGAAGCTTTACATAGGAATAATACTTATGAGGTTTGTGAACTGCCTGAGGGTAGATTTGCTATTGGTTGTAAGTGGATATGGAAGCTTAAGTATAAGTCTTCTGGAGAGGTTGATAGGTATAAAGCTAGGCTTGTTGCTAAAGGTTTTAATCAAAGAGAGGGTATTGATTATGAGGAAACTTTTAGTCCTGTTGTGAAAATGGTCACTGTGAGATGCTTAATTGCTTTGTCTGTTCATAATAGATGGCCTTTGTTTCAACTTGATGTTAATAATGCCTTCTTGTATGGTGATTTGTATGAAGATGTTTATATGCAATTGCCACCTGGTTTCTATGATAAGGATGACACCAGGGTATGTAAGTTGAACAAATCTCTTTATGGATTAAAACAGGCTCCTAGACAGTGGAATGAAAAACTTACCACTGCTTTGATTGAAAATGGTTTTAAACAAAGTGTTAATGATTATTCTTTATACACTAAGGATAAAAATGGTGTTTTCTTAGCCTTATTAGTCTATGTTGATGATATTGTTATTACTGGCAATAATATTGAAGAGATTGAGAAATTTAAAGGTTTTCTGAAATCTAAATTCATGATTAAAGATCTTGGTCCTTTGAAATATTTTTTGGGAATTGAAGTTCTTGATAACAAAGATGGAATTTGTCTTTCTCAAAGGAAGTATTGTCTAGATTTGTTAAAAGATTATGGGTTGTTGGCTTGTAAGCCTGCTGCTACTCCTATGCAGCAGAATGTTACTTTGAGTCATGTTGAAACTGAAACTGACAAATTTTTGTCTAACATGACTGAGTATCAGAAATTGGTTGGTAAACTCATTTATTTGTCTGTTACTAGACCTGATATATCTTATGCTGTTCATTGCTTAAGTCAGCATATGCATGCTCCTCTTGTTTCTCATTTTACTGCTGCACTTAGAGTTTTGAGATATTTGAAGCAGGCTCCTGGTACAGGTATTCAGTTTGAGTATGATAAAATGCTTAGTTTGCATGCTTTTTCTGATGCAGACTGGGCTAAATGTCCTGTTTCAAGGAAATCTGTTTCTGGGTTTTGTGTTTATTTTTGCAACAATCTAATTTCTTGGAAAAGTAAAAAACAAGCAACTATTTCTAGATCTTCTGCTGAGTCTGAGTATAGATGTCTTGCATCTACTACTTGTGAGCTAGTTTGGATTGTTAAGGTATTTAAAGATCTTGGAGTAGATGGTTTGTTGCCTATAAACTTGTTCTGTGATAGTAGTTCTGCTATACAGATTGCTGCTAATCCTATTTTTCATGAAAAAACAAAACATTTTGAAATAGATTTGCATCTTGTTAGGGAGAAAGTTGCTTCTGGAGTTATTAAAACTTTAAAAGTGGCTTCTGCTAATAATACTGCAGATATATTCACAAAAGGGTTGAATATTTCTCAACATAAACAATTTTGTGATAAACTTGGTTTGGTGAATTTGTTCAAGCCATGAGCTTGAGAGGGGGTGTTGAAATACTGAGTGTTATACAAGCTCATGTTTTGTATTGTTGGTCAAAATAAGTCTAGGGACTTATTATGACAACTTTGACTAGTGTTTATATGTTTGGCTTGTGTTGACAGGTTTTAGTTTGTTCAGGGGCTAAAGTGTAACTGTGGTGTATATAAGCTCAGGGACCTAGCCCTAGCCGGATAACTCTCTCATTCATATTCTCACGCAGTCATTGATATTCTCTCAAAGTATTGTGGTCTTGTTTCTGGTATTCATCTATTGATCATCTTGATCAATTGGGTAGTATAGGTTTGGTATTGAGAGGGTTTGTAGTGAGGATTGATTGTATTCATAACTTTGTAGTGTGTGATTGGATCCTTCTGAAGGGGACAATCTATTTCTCTTGTATTTGTTTGGCAAGCACTCATTTGAGGACTTGTCTACTTGTTTTACTGAGTAATAAAATAGTTCACCAAGGGGTGGTTGGTTGGGTGAGATCTTGAGTTGTGATTGTGTTTTCTGATCAGATCTATAGTTTTAACAACTTGCTTCCTAAACTTATGCATGTAACTACTTGCATGGAAAAAATTAAAATGGCTGCGTGAAGAAGAAACAAAATTAGTCAGGCAAAAAGATCGAATACTATGGTTGCCAAAAAAGAGTAAACAAAAAAAATGAAATTAGAAATAAAAGTCTGCCTTGGTCTGTAATGGGTCATGTTCATCCCCGTATCAACGACTTATTGTGTGAAACAAGTTTCTCTATTGGATGAAAGGTTTCTGACCCGATGTTTGCAATGATGAGCGATCAATCGTAACTCGTAAGTGCATTACTTCAAAGTTCTTTTATCGGAAGAAGACGCAGACTATGAAGACCGTCAATACTTACAAAGTTGAACTTGAAGCTATTGGGAAATTAAAGGATTGCATGTAGCTGTCACTAATTTAATGTCAAAAGTTCAGTATAACATATTTACATGGGTCGATGAGCTAATTATATTCGAACTTACAAATGTGGAATCCATAATCCTGATAATAGTTGTTTTGCAAAAGTGATTAATAAAACAGGTATAACTTTCATAGATCCTGAACAAAGTGGTAGTCTTTTGTACTTTCTGTCCGACCATTTGATTAACATTTCAAAACATTAAATTTCGTTTGTTAGCATATGCAAAAAATAAAATAATAAGTAAATAAAAAAAATAATGCAACTCTTATCGGATAGGAGATGTATGTGCAAATCACTAAAGGGCTCAAAAGCAAACATCTTCTAATAACCTCATTAATCTCTAGAGAGGACTTACATTGCTACATAATTTCTTTGATTTCATCTAGCAATGAGCAAATCACTTCAAAGAGTTTCATTCTATTAAAACTGCATTAAGTTCTAGAGTTGTAGAAAATCGTCATTTCTCACCAACATCATTCTCAGTAAACCCATCCTTAAACCTATCATAGTTTGTTGGTTCACTATGCAAGAAAGGTCGTTGACCAAGTATGCTGATCAAGTCTTCTTGATGCAGCACTTCCTTCTCAAGCAACTGCTCTGCAAGCTGAGCTACTTGATCTTTATGTTCCTCAATCAGTTCCAATGTACGTTTATATGCTTTTGCCACCCATTCTCTCACTTCACTGTCAATTATGGCAGCAGTTTTGCTGCTGTAAGGCTTTGTTACCTCAAAGGCGTTATCATCTTGGGGAAAAGATAGAAGACCGACTTTCTCACTGAAGCCATACACTGCTACCTGAGCATATGTCATCTTTGTCACTTTTTCTAAGTCATTTTGAGCTCCCGTTGAGATCTTTCCAATCAAAACCTGCTCCAAGAATTACAACTCTTTAGCACCTGTAACTACTGTAGGGGGTGGTAAAATGGGCAGTTGGTCTTCAGGGTACTTTTGATACAGGTTTGTGACATGTCCAGTTAGGTTACGCCAAAAAGGTTTACTCCCATGACTTTAGATTATTTATTATAATAACTGTCACATTGCA
>JARVZY010002810.1:0-268000 GCA_030686995.1 Artemisia argyi
AGATTTACTAGATTTCCTTCAAGTTTGTTTCCCCACCTAAAGGTCTCGGTACGATCTATAGTGAATTATATAGTTTGCAACTTAGATTCATTAACAGAATAGTCTAGGGGTAGTGTAGTTAGTTTATCCGGTGAATGATGACGGAAAATCATCATAAGTCTCAGTGTTCCTAGGTAAAGTCATTTCCTAGTTATAACTAGTAACCTCGAGTTCTAGGTCTGGGTATATAAAACTTAGGGTAGGCTTGGGATAACCTAGTGGTGTAGTATTCCTAGTCATTCCTAAATCCTCAAAGATATAGTATGTGGGTAATCTTAATATGGGATAGGCAACTCATGAGACTAGGTATAGGCAACTATAACCTCAAAGCGGCTTGTTCAAATATCTTATAAGGTAAAAACTTGACTAGTACCCATATCCCGCAACTAGACTAAGTACTAAAAGCTTAAGATTCTAGGTTGGTAGTTTACTAGTCTAATCCTTTGTTATACTTAAGTCTCCTATATTGCATCTAAAAGACTCCTTATATCTAATCTATGACTAACTCTAATGTCCTCGATAATCATTCCAGGAGTAGAAAGCCTAAACATGAACTAAAACAACCTTATTGGAATGTCTTTCTTATTTCTTACCTATCGGGGTATGGATTTTCTCTAGTTCGGTCTTTAACCTATAAAAACCTCGAAGATTCCTAATCTTATTTTCTATTTCCTTGATACGTTCTAGAGATACCTTATCTAAGTGATTCAAAATATCCTCTATTTATTCTAATGTTTTTCCTAAGGGTGTCCTATCCAAAACTATTTCTAACCTCGAATATAGGGAAACATAAAGAGTTTAGTACGGGTTTTACTAAGAGGGGAAACTACTTCAGAAATCATAGTAATCTTTAGGGAGTGGGAAGTGAAGAGGGAAGAATAGGAGTATGCTTATATATAACCGTTATATACTTGCATATAGGAATAGTTAGGGGAAGATGCTCTAACTAGGGGAAACTAAAAGATTTCGGAGAAGTGAGAATTTAGAGTCGGGGAAAAATTCGGAATGATAGAGGAAGTGATTTAAGGAGTTTGGAGAGGGTAAGGAATATAGTATGGGGAGAGTTGTAATACATGACATACAATGTCATAAAACAACTAGGAAGGAGATCACAACCATATATGGTCATAATAACTTGTCATACACAAGGTTTAACAAGCACTGGTACAAAAAGTGGTATTGGTCACGCCAGAAATGTGTGACGATATGCATATAGTCACACACGTTTTTTTCGTTGTGTGTCACCATAGGTGGCGCCACCGTAGGTGGCATATGGTGACATTGTTTAGTTCGTGACCATTGTCATTGAAAAAGAGTGACCAAAACCCGAATATGTGTGACAAATTATGCACAAGTTTTGTTGGATTAATGAGTATGTGTGACCGTAAACACTTTATAGTCACACGAATGTTTTTTTAGAGTAACTATTGTTCGTCCTTTGGCCACATAAATATATAATATATGTGACATTTGAGATGATTTATTCAAGTAAATATGTATTATGTGTGACTATTTCCCGTATTGTGGCCACATGAGTATATAATAAATGTGACGTTTGTGATAATTTGGTCACACAAAAGGTATTGTTTTTTTTAGTTAGTCACATACAATTTTAAAAAAAAGTGGCCAAAAATGTTAATAAGTGTGACCATATGTTGTTTAAAGTGAAGAAATGTGTATTTTGTGTGACTATTCTTCATCCAATGGCCACATTAATTTTTTGTTTTTGTGACCTTTTGGAATATTTAGTCACACAAAGCATCTTTGTTTTGGGTATTTAGTCACATACAATTAAGTATAAAGTGGCCGAAAATGTTAATAAGTGTGACCATATATTGTTTAAAGTGAAAGAAATGTGTATTTTGTGTGACGATTGTTCATCCAATCACGAGATCTCCGAAAAAGGTGGGACACTAACCCCTAGCGGTTGCCACTTATCATGGGATGCCCCCATGATCTCCGAAAAAGGTGTAAGCACTCTCCAAGCTATTTTTCTCCCCTATAAATAGCTTGGACGATCCACAAGTCTGGTATGCAATCTGAATAACTCTGCTTTACCATATTTTCACTAAACTTTTCATACCAAATACTTATTCACACGCCGGAGGTGGTTCGCAGGGCCCAACCCCTACGCAATCACTTAACGTATTGTCTTCGTATTTCTTATTTTCAGGTTAGACACAAGCTTGGCTCAACCACAACATCTCCTATAACCTTTGATCACCATTGAAGGCCTGGTCGTGCAAAATATTGTACAATCAATAATCATAGACAGAATGCAAGAATAAAGTGAACCACAGAGGAAACGAATAATCGAATAGATAAACCAAGCTGTTATATTCATATATCAAATCTGAAGTACACAAAATTACAAGCTGGTAAATAAGTTCATCACTAACTGACATCTCATCAGTTTAATGGAAATACAACAACTAAGGAATTAAATCTAGGTGCGATCACGCTCGAGGCGCATCTACTCGAAGGCTGCTGTCATCCCTCTAAGAGCGGCCTCCAAATGATCCACACAACGCCTGAGCTCTTGGTTCTCACTCATAACTGCGCCGATCATGAACTCAGCAGTCTCAATCCTCTGCCACTGAGCTCTATCTATACCCCATGCTCTCCTCAACATCCCATAAACTCGAGCCTGGCCTCTGCCTAGACCTACAGACCTAGCATCCAACACTCCAAGCTCTCTACCATGAATCCTCTCAAAGGCATCAAACCTAGCTCGCAGGCCAAATATCTCCCTGCGGTCAGCAAACATCTCCTCAAACAAAATACAAGCAGCCCTGTCAACAGTCCCAATCCCTCTCTCTACCCTCTGAAGGCAATCATACTGCTTTAACCTCACAAGGCGATCCAAATGAACCTCAAGTAGGTTGGCTTGGTTAGCCAACTGAACACATACTTGCTCTATGTTAGTGAGTTCCTCAAGCTCCGGTGAGGCTGGGAATGGGGAAACCACTGGAGATGGAATCGGAGTAGGTATCAGTGAAGGAGGTGGCACAAATGAAGGAGATGATGGAACATACTCTGGGCTGGCAGCACGTATACCTATGCTGGTGTCACAAGCGATGTCATTCCACTGGGTATCATCTATATCCTGTATCTGGGCATCCCTAGAAATCTGCCCGATCTCAAACACACAGGTTTATCCCCAATAACCCCCTGATCAACCCGTGACAATAATACCTGATCCACATCCATAGGTATCCCCCTGTCACTGCCAACACACGCGTGAACAGGAGCGTGCTCAATAGGTGACATCACTGCTGGAGTAGTCTCTACTGGAACCTGAACTGGATCCTCCATTGGATCCTTATCCTCATCAGAGTAGGACTCAACAGACCTCCGTAGCCTATGACGGGGTGGTGACTGACCTGGAGATGATGCAGGAGACTGAGATGATTATAATGAAGTAGGAGTATTCGTGTAACCATAACGGGTCCTACTGAGTGGTGATGAAATCAAAGATTAAAGCCGGATACACTGGTCAAGAATACGCACATACATACGAGCTGTGAGTGCCCTAACAGGTGGTGCACGTTAAGCAGGCTGAGAGAGTGAGTAATGAGCTGGAGATGATCTGTGAGTTATAGCAAAACGAGGCAGATATGGTGAAACTGATGCTAGAGTGTGCAGGCTGAGCAGCGGCTCTGACAACCTCATAAGCGGGTCATCCGTGGATGGGACAGGTTGTCAAGAAGGAGAAGAGGGTCCAGAAAACAGTGTGCAATCTGAAACATCGAACTGGCGAGACATGGTCTGTGACAAATATGGTGCGGCATAGGGCTGAGCACCGAAGGTTCAAAACCGAACCAGACCGAAGAAACCGACCGAACCGACAAAAACTGAACCGGACTGACGGCCCGTCAGTTCGGTTTTGGTTTCAGGTTTACATGATTTCGGTTTTGAGTCGGGTCGTTCGGCCCAAAACCGACAAAAACATACCAAAATACACTTAGACCGACAAACCCGAACCGAACCGACCCGACGGCCCATCGGTTCGGTTTCGGTTCCGGTCTTTCATGAATTTCGGTCCTCGATTTTTTTGGTTTGGGTCGGTTCCGACCCGATGCTCAGCCCTAGTGCGGCATGTGTAAGTATATAGAAAATACTTATATCATATATGCTAAGTAAATACTCACAACACAAGTATAACACGTAAACATATAATGCAAACACAAATCCAATTATGGCAACCGAAACAGGTAGGCATTTGGCGGTCATAAGGGACGTTTTTACAAAAATGGTTATAGTGTAGGTTTTTAAATTACCTAGTTCCCTATAACTGAGGCTCTGATAGCAATCTGTAACACCTCCAAAATCTGATTTAGCGAAAGCATACATTTGGGTGCTACTAAAATGGTAAACACAACACAACGATATAGAGAACGGATGTGAAAATCCGTTTTAAAACATCTTATAAAACCATAGTCAAATTTCATACAATAGTTTAAGTTTTAATAAAAACAAGGTCCGTTTACATGGCTATCCCAATTCAGAGTTAAGCGCATGTGTAAAAACACTTCTGTTCCGTATGACCAATGCCATGCCCTGCCTTCAACAAATACAAACTTAAGCACCTGAAAAACATGCTAAAAGCCAGCTAACGCTGGTGAGTTCATTGGTTTAAAGCAAATAAGCACATATGGACCACAACACGTAAATCAACTAGTACACAGACACTAATGCCGCATGCAACACTAAGCTCATCCAACCGAACTAGACAAACATCATGCCAAAGGCATATAAACAAAGGGTGCCCCCGAGTGTTAATCCCCAGACACTCGGCATAAAATTCGATATGGTATATGTTCGCGTTTGCCTACCCAGTCAAACTGAACAGGAGAGTCACCCCCAATAGATCTATTTATATCATTCATGTTTCCCAGTGGGAATTGACGGTTGATAATAGTGGGCAAAATGGGATTCAAACAACTTAGGTCTTTTCACATGTGAGTGTGTAAAAACAAAAATTCAATTTAGTCCATGAAAACAGTTTTGCATGTTTTCCACCCCAAGGTTTATAAACAGTACGTATAAGAAAAATGAGGCTATAAACTCACCTTAATTATAGCAATCTGCTAGTCAAAAGTAATATAGTGCCACCGCTCCGACACGCGACCTAGATAAATATGGTAAGACTTAGCGCAATGCTCATGTTTTAAATTTCTCGACTCATTTGAAAAAGGTTTCTTGTGCGGCCATGTGTTCGTGCATTTCTTGCTTGTTGTGTGGTAACATATATTTCAAAAGTAGTTTATTATAAAAATTCTTGGTGATGGCTCGTGGTGAAAGTATATGGTGAGAGCACGTGTGACGGAATATCCGTATCTTGTACTCATCGTCACAATATATATATATATATATATATATATATATATATATATATATATATATATATATATATATATATATATATTAGTGAAGTTTAGTAATTATGCATTTAATTAATTTAAGGTTTATAACTAATTAAATAGGTTTTGAGAAATTAATATAATAATAGTGTTAGTGGAGGAATATTATATTATAAATATTATTTATTATTTATAATATAATTCTAATTATAAGAAGTTTGAAATAAATATTTAGTATTTGGAAAGCTAAATAAATACAAGTATTTTAGCAAAATACTCTAAGTGTTATAATTTTTAGAAAATTTGGGCATGACCCATTCGTTTATTCAACGTTTTCATTTTTCCCAAGTGTTGCAAATTTCTCAAATAATTCGTTTTGCTAACTACGTTTGCAAAAGTTAGTACGTAGTGTGTATATATATATATATATATATATATATATATATATATATATATATATATATATATATTATTTGTTATAAGTATATTTATCGTTATAAATATAATTATCGTCATGTTGACTTATTAGTAATAACTCCCGATACAAAATCAATGATTAGTCAAACTAACTTCAAATGTCAACAAGGTCAACATTTTTATAAAAGTTTGGTAAAAATTCAATTTATTACCCTTAACGAGATTAGCGTGTCAAAACAAGTCCAAAATAGTTTTTATGTATATATATCGTATCGACAAGTGAAAATATGTATAGTTAGTCGGAAAATATTTCAAAATTCGTTTTTTTCATACGACATGAATACTGGGCCGAAACTAACTAATTAAGCCCAATAGTTATATTTTTGTCCAAAACCGTTTAGTATGATATAAGTCAAGTTATAAATATCGTTATATATCAAAAATCAATATAACACGTCTGATGGATCTAAACACCTTGAACTTGTGTTAGATTGATACTTTGAGTTATATCACTAAGTATGCGGAATCTACTTAGTAACACTTAGAAATTTGATTGTGAGTAAGACAGTTGTATATGAATAAAAACAATGTATGTAAACAAACAATTAGCTCCAATATTATTAATGATAATAATACGAGTGATCTTAATATCACTAGGGTTACACCTTGAAGTTCTAGAAACGTATATCAAACCTTTAACCTAGGATCTCCTTTTATAGCACAAGGAATCCTCTTCTACAAGATAAGTATAAAGCTAATAGAATAAGATATACACAAGATCTATTCTATATTTATCTATAACACGTTTCCTAACAGTTATCTAATAAGCAGTGGTAATATATGTTCTTGCAGTGGTAATGAGTTTCCACTGCAAGTACAATCTTCTGCAGTTGTAATATCTTCACTAGCCGTGGTAACTGTTAGTATAATTCCCAACAATCCTCCCCTAACTTATGATTAATACATAAATCAATAAGTTTCTTCAAGTATTCAGTAAACATGAGGACATGGGAATTCTTTCAAACACTTATCTTCTTCTTAATAACTCTTTGTCAGCTCTCACACTTTGATCATAAATCCTTTGTATCAAATCATCTATGACTTCAGTTCTTTCCCAGCATCTAAGCTTTTCTGTCAATGTAACAACCCGCATTTTCGGGACATTTCTCTTATTCACTATTCATCAGTTACTATTCATCGATTACTATTCACCGGCCACTATTCATCATTTTACTATTCATCATTTTCGGAGTCAGTTTGTGATTCCGAGAAACGTTTAAAAATTTTACTATTCATGTGACACTATTCATTCCGGGAGGAAATCACTATTCACGATTGCCGTTCATTTCATCGTAAACTGAGTTTACGGGCCTTCAAATTCGCGTAACCAGTTAGGTTTAGCTGCGAATTCATGCATCATTCATTAATGACACGTCATATAGACTGGAGTAGTCTACACATTATCATCACATTAGTTACTACACGGATATGCATTATTTCTATATACGTATGCTTAAATTGTAATTAACGTTACCACTCGGTTTTTATTACGAACGTATACCCGATACTCCCGAATACGATCCTAACATATTTTCATACTCATTATAATAATATAAAAATTATATTATTAATTTACCCGGTGTTTTGAAATCAATTACTATATTTTACGGACGAAGCTTATTACTCCGTCGGTTTGCGTAATCTCAACACGATAATTATTTTAACACCCGATTCTTGCAAGGAATAATATTTTACAACTTTTACAACTTCGTCGTATTTTATTTCACCACGTTAACATTTATTTTTAGTTAACCCGGTACCCGATAACACCCAAAGTATACACAATATACACAAGGCCATCCAACAACTAAACACAAGTATTAATTAGCCCCCAAAACTCTTCCACCTTTTCCCTAATTGGTGCTACCTTGCCCCCCTTTCCTAGCCAAGAGTTGCAATTTACCAACCTATATTAATTACACTCCAAGCTTGTCTAGTATTTAATCCATTTGATCTCATTTTTCACACATAATATCAAGTTCAAGTAAACAAAAATCCTCTCTTCCTCCTTTCTCTCTTGGTGGCCGGCCAACACACAAAAACAACAAGAAGAAACATCAATTTTTCCAAGATCAAGTGATAATCAAGGTTATTTAGTACTTCTTGTTAGGGTTTTGAAGTTTAAACACAAGGTTTTGCAAGTTTTTCATCTCCACTAATCCACTAATCCTTCAAGTAAGTTGTCAAACTCATTTTCATAATTTCCTCAAGTATCTTTCAATGATCATACACTTTTATTCAAGATATATATGCATATGTTGATTTATACCACTCTATATACACTTTTTATAACTTACAAGCCTTAGATATATTATATAGGTGAATCCTTGGTAGATTGTTGTGATGGATGATGTTTAGGAACCCATGACACCCTGAGAAGGTGTATGGTAGGATTAGACTAGTTTTGTGGTGATTGAAAGTGGTTTGGTCGAAGTTGAAACAAGTTAGAAACTAGGAAATCGATTTTTGAAACTATATATTACCTACTGTCCTTATTTTTGAAAGGTGGGAAACTCAGGGTCTAGGGTGTAACTTTTGACCAAAGATTTAGAAAATACTCTCCGATACGAAACTATAGCCGAAAACGGGGATAAAAACGAGTTAATAACGAAGGAGATATGATTTTCCGAATATTAACAACGAAAAATACTTTCAAATATAGGTTCTGTCCCAAATCGCCAATTTCAGAAAACTCAGGGGTTTCCGGGTAACATTGGGTGAGATATTCAGAAACTACTTTCAAAAACGAAACCGTGGCCACTTGAATCACTAAAATCCGAGTTACGACGAAAAAGATATGCTATTTTCAATTTTAACAACGAAAACTATTTTCTGAAAAATTACTTGCTGTCCCACGATTTTCATGGACTGTTTCGAGGCCTAAAACTTGATTTAGCCATCCCGATTTATCAAAATATATTAGTATGCCATCCCACGATTCCGGGGATATAAAGAACGTAGAAAACGAGCTTATAACGAAAAAGATACAAGCGTTTGAACTTAGCCGATTTTTACAAATTTCCATCAGCTTTTCTATTATTATTTTGCCGCAACACTGTCTTGGCGAAACACCATTTTCTCGACTGTTTTTCTTTATGATCGGATCAGTTTGAGTCCGAGCCGTAGTTTTATGAAATCAAGATCTTCCAACTAGCTTTTTAAATCAATTGGCCGTTTGTCGAATAGACTTATAATGAATAAACTATGACCTCATCTATATACCCGATAAACTATATATATTTGACAGCTTTTACTATAATGAAATTTTCTAAGTGTTGAACATAATACTTTCAAGTAACAACAATAAGAGTCGATTTTCTCATCGATCGAGACCCGTATCGCCAAAAGTTAAATAACACGACTTCAAAATATTGTTACAAGGTTTTCAAAAACGCCGAGCTTGACCATTAACACTTAACGTACAATATTTCGCGACTAGTTTTACGAGGCCATATTGGGCATATTTTCAAGTAATGAAAATGCTATTTTGCGACGAAAACCTTATATTTGCCGATAGAACGCCAAACAAGGATCGTGGAGTACCGTTTCAACATATTTACATGGAAAGTGATTATTAACTAACGAGACGTCAAAAATATATTTTCGACGATAAACGCTATTTTCAAAACTAACGAGTGGTATCGATAACATACGTATTTGCATATGTAGCATCATTTCATTGCTTACATTAGATCATATCGTTCATATTAGGTTGCGGTTAGAGATCGTGCCTCATTTAAGTGTATCCACTTTTGTCATCGTAGCTATCGCACCAGGTGAGTCATAGCCCCTACTTTTAATTATTTTGCAAACTCTTTGGGGGAGAATACATGCTCGTTTTACTTAAAGGCATTCCTTTCTTTACCTGGTTGATTACCTACATTTCATTGGTATGCTTGATTACATGTTTTTCATGTGACTTGTCTCTTAAACATTAGTACTTATTAGTTCTTTGGCGACATTGTCATTATTAGTACTTATTAGTTCTTTGGCGACATTGTCAGGATTAGTACTTATTAGTTCTCTGGCGACATTGTCAGTATTAGTACTTATTAGTTCTTTGGCGACATTGTCAGTATTAGTACTTATTAGTTCTCTGGCGACATTGTCAGTATTAGTTCTCTGGCGACATTGTCAGCATTATTTATCTGACGACATTGTCAGCGTTGTTGATATAACCTCATTGACTGAATTATTTATATAACCATTTTGCTATATTTATCTGGGATTTGGATATCAGTATTACTTTTGTTTCCGTAGACTATAACACATTTGGCAGTGGGTTGTAAACACACAGGTTACAAGTCTCTTATGGCGGGACTTGGAACTGAGTGGATTTACAATGCCTTTGCTGGGCGATCTTTTCTCTATAGGCATTATTTATTAAACAAACTCTATGAACTCACCAACCTCGTGTTGACACTTTAGCATGTATTTTCAGGTTTTAACCATTGGCACGCTACAGGAGGTTTTGGCAGGACATGGCATGGTCATAGAAGACTCTGATTATTTATATGGGGACCGTTTTTAAACTATTTTAAGGGCCTATTTCCGCACTACTTTTAATGATGTAAATTCAACATTTTTGATTAAACGATTTTATTCTAAATGATTTAAGTGAAAACCATTTTTGTACTTGTGTTGTGATACCGATTGAGTTACACCCCAGCTACATGTATGCTTCCGCTGGACCCGATTTTGGGGGTGTAACAGATTGGTATCAGAGCTTTGGCTATAGCGAACTAAGTGTTTTTAAAACCTAGACTATAGCTACTTTTACGAAAAACTTAACCCTATGACCGTCACGTGCCTGCCTGCCAAGCTGAAGCCTCATTTGTGGTTTGTTGCTGACTTAGGTGATGAGATTTGTGTCTCATTATCTGATATACTATACTCATTTATCATGGTTGATTACTATAATTGTCTTTCATATGAGCATGTTCACGTATCGTATATGTCACCGCATTATGTTTCCCATGCATAGTTTCACCATTCGACCTCGAGTTTGGTCACTTGCTTTTGTCTTTCAAAACGTCTTGGTATTTGTAAAGGACATAGTCTTAGTATAACTGAGCTGAGTATTTCAAAATTCATGGAACCTCGGTGGGATATAGACTGGTCATCTATATTCAACCCGGGATAGTGAGATATAGGCTGACCACCTATGTCTGACTCAGAAATGAATTTTGCAACACTAAGAATGGTTATAATAAAATTTTGCCCGAAATAAATTCTCAACTCATTTTCCAAATGCTTCATTTACGTGTGTGTATACTCTCGTTGTCATAACATTCCTACTTTTCATCACTTCGTGAACCACCGATTGAAAGCACGTCAACTGGTCATTCTATCTCATGAACTTTCATATTTATGCATGATACCCTTACATCACATTATTTTCTTTTATCACAATCCCATTTTGTCGCAGTTGTCACAGTCTTTTCCCTTCTCACCATCACTATCATTTCCCTTTCCCCATCCCCATATATATAAGGAATTAGCTAACACTCTATAGATTCCGATGTCATTTATCCCTCACTACTCCCTATATTGATAAGTGGATATTATCAATGACCTCCCTAGGAAAGACTTTCCATACCTTCTATGAGGATAATCCCTCGGTACATTAAGATCATTCAAAACTCAACAGAAATCTCAGGATACCACAAAACCATTCGAACCACTATCCCTGGCCTGATTGCCACAATTCCACCATCTGGAAAGTATTGGCTTGACTGAATTACAAGATTAGTTTCGATGCGAATGCTCACTAAGCAACACTATAGAGATACATCCAACCTCCTAACCAAGACTACCGAACCTTCAATTGAACATGTCCGCGCCAATAGACATTATTCAAACATGTTAGACATCTATGCATTTGTGCAGACATACCTACCCGACTATTTTATCCTCTTAATACTTTTACTTTTAAATGGAATTTCTCCAAACTACCGTTATACAAAACATATATCTTGTAAGAAATACTTTTCTGAGGCACTTATTTTGACAAGCAAATTTCTTTTGATTAATCTTTTACAAAACTATTGAATGTTAGGAAATTTTAAACATCGATCTTTGGTAAACCATGTTATCCACCTTATGTTGAAAATTGTCCTATCTTGCATAACTATTAAATTTTGAAACATCAAGAAAAATGTTACTTAGAAAGCCGTTTGCTTAAAATTGTAAATTCATTTATTCAGGCAAGGTTTATGAACAAAACACACAATCTCAACACAAACTTTGAAAATCAATCACTATATTACCTCACTTATACCTTTAGGAATTTGTGAGTTGATGACCTATAACTTGGGGAAAATCTTAGTAATGGAGACTAAGCACCGTAGGTGGAGAAAGACTCAATTCATGACATCCTGCGGAGGATCACAACCTTAGCCTAATCTATTATTTTCAACAACACCCTTTGACGGACGTAACCTATTAAGTTTTTCCACAACCTTCATGATATTCATTTCAACTCTCTCTGATAGAGGAATTTAATTCACCTCAAACTTCTAGCGATTGCATTAAAGATATTTTTGGAACCACACCAACTATCATCTGTAGACCAATGGTCAGAATTTGAGAATGATTCAAACATAGGGAGATATGCCCAAATCGGGTGTGATTGACACTAGAAATGGTTGGATTAACCATTTGCCATAAATCAAATTCAGTTGCAACCATAGTTACCACACGAGCTTAGAGACTACACCATTCGAAGCACTCTATGGTCGAAGTGCCAACATCCATTGACGGATCAAAACTTGGAAAAGCCCAACTCACTAGTCCCGTAAGCATTCATGAAATAACCAGGAATTTCCTACAAATCAAGAATCAATTACAAGTTCGATAAGTTGTAAACCACTAGAATTTCAATTTCGTGGCATGATTATGTTGAAAGTTCTGCCTAGGAAAGGCATAATACCATTCAGAAAACTTCAGAAAGTTAAACCCGATACACGTTGAACCATTTACTATTTCTGACAGAGTAGGCCTAGTGGCCGTCAGACTTGAACCTTGTTAGAGCTCAATAACTTACACGATAAAAATCATCATCTTTTCACCAATACAACTTCAGAGACCAACACAAACTGAACTTCGGGACGAAGTTACTTTTAAGGGGGTGAGACTGTAACAACCCGCATTTTCGGGACATTTCTCTTATTCACTATTCATCAGTTACTATTCATCAATTACTATTCACCGGTCACTATTCATCATTTTACTATTCATCATTTTCGGAGTCAGTTTGTGATTCCGAGAAACGTTTAAAAATTTTACTATTCATGTGACACTATTCATTCCGGGAGGAAATCACTATTCACGATTGCCGTTCATTTCATCGTAAACTGAGTTTACGGGCCTTCAAATTCGCGTAACCAGTTAGGTTTAGCTGCGAATTCATGCATCATTCATTAATGACACGTCATATAGACTGGAGTAGTCTACACATTATCATCACATTAGTTACTACACGGATATGCATTATTTCTATATACGTATGCTTAAATTGTAATTAACGTTACCACTCGGTTTTTATTACGAACGTATACCCGATACTCCCGAATACGATCCTAACATATTTTCATACTCATTATAATAATATAAAAATTATATTATTAATTTACCCGGTGTTTTGAAATCAATTACTATATTTTACGGACGAAGCTTATTACTCCGTCGGTTTGCGTAATCTCAACACGATAATTATTTTAACACCCGATTCTTGCAAGGAATAATATTTTACAACTTTTACAACTTCGTCGTATTTTATTTCACCACGTTAACATTTATTTTTAGTTAACCCGGTACCCGATAACACCCAAAGTATACACAATATACACAAGGCCATCCAACAACTAAACACAAGTATTAATTAGCCCCCAAAACTCTTCCACCTTTTCCCTAATTGGTGCTACCTTGCCCCCCTTTCCTAGCCAAGAGTTGCAATTTACCAACCTATATTAATTACACTCCAAGCTTGTCTAGTATTTAATCCATTTGATCTCATTTTTCACACATAATATCAAGTTCAAGTAAACAAAAATCCTCTCTTCCTCCTTTCTCTCTTGGTGGCCGGCCAACACACAAAAACAACAAGAAGAAACATCAATTTTTCCAAGATCAAGTGATAATCAAGGTTATTTAGTACTTCTTGTTAGGGTTTTGAAGTTTAAACACAAGGTTTTGCAAGTTTTTCATCTCCACTAATCCACTAATCCTTCAAGTAAGTTGTCAAACTCATTTTCATAATTTCCTCAAGTATCTTTCAATGATCATACACTTTTATTCAAGATATATATGCATATGTTGATTTATACCACTCTATATACACTTTTTATAACTTACAAGCCTTAGATATATTATATAGGTGAATCCTTGGTAGATTGTTGTGATGGATGATGTTTAGGAACCCATGACACCCTGAGAAGGTGTATGGTAGGATTAGACTAGTTTTGTGGTGATTGAAAGTGGTTTGGTCGAAGTTGAAACAAGTTAGAAACTAGGAAATCGATTTTTGAAACTATATATTACCTACTGTCCTTATTTTTGAAACGTGGGAAACTCAGGGTCTAGGGTGTAACTTTTGACCAAAGATTTAGAAAATACTCTCCGATACGAAACTATAGCCGAAAACGGGGATAAAAACGAGTTAATAACGAAGGAGATATGATTTTCCGAATATTAACAACGAAAAATACTTTCAAATATAGGTTCTGTCCCAAATCGCCAATTTCAGAAAACTCAGGGGTTTCCGGGTAACATTGGGTGAGATATTCAGAAAATACTTTCAAAAACGAAACCGTGGCCACTTGAATCACTAAAATCCGAGTTACGCCGAAAAAGATATGCTATTTTCGATTTTAACAACGAAAACTATTTTCTGAAAAATTACTTGCTGTCCCACGATTTTCATGGACTGTTTTGAGGCGTAAAACTTGATTTAGCCGTCCCGATTTATCAAAAATATATTAGTATGCCATCCCACGATTCCGGGGATATAAAGAACGTAGAAAACGAGCTTATAACGAAAAAGATACAAGCGTTTGAACTTAGCCGATTTTTACAAATTTCCATCAGCTTTTCTATTATTATTTTGCCGCAACACTGTCTTGGCAAAACACCATTTTCTCGGCTGTTTTTCTTTATGATCGGATCAGTTTGAGTCCGAGCCGTAGTTTTATGAAATCAAGATCTTCCAACAAGCTTTTTAAATCAATTGGCCGTTTGTCGAATAGACTTATAACGAATAAACTATGACCTCATCTATATACCCGATAAGCTATATATATTTGACAGCTTTTACTATAATGAAATTTTCTAAGTGTTGAACATAATACTTTCAAGTAACAACAATAAGAGTCGATTTTCTCATCGATCGAGACCCGTATCGCCAAAAGTTAAATAACACGACTTCAAAATATTGTTACAAGGTTTTCAAAAACGCCGAGCTTGACCATTAACACTTAACGTACAATATTTCGCGACTAGTTTTACGAGGCCATATTGGGCATATTTTCAAGTAATGAAAATGCTATTTTGCGACGAAAACCTTATATTTGCCGATAGAACGCCAAACAAGGATCGTGGAGTACCGTTTCAACATATTTACATGGAAAGTGATTATTAACTAACGAGACGTCAAAAATATATTTTCGACGATAAACGCTATTTTCAAAACTAACGAGTGGTATCGATAACATACGTATTTGCATGTGTAGCATCATTTCATTGCTTACATTAGATCATATCGTTCATATTAGGTTGCGGTTAGAGATCGTGCCTCATTTCAGTGTATCCACTTTTGTCATCGTAGCTATCGCACCAGGTGAGTCATAGCCCCTACTTTTAATTATTTTGCAAACTCTTTGGGGGAGAATACATGCTCGTTTTACTTAAAGGCATTCCTTGCTTTACCTGGTTGATTACCTACATTTCATTGGTATGCTTGATTACATGTTTTTCATGTGACTTGTCTCTTAAACATTAGTACTTATTAGTTCTTTGGCGACATTGTCAGTATTAGTACTTATTAGTTCTTTGGCGACATTGTCAGTATTAGTACTTATTAGTTCTTTGGCGACATTGTCAGTATTAGTACTTATTAGTTCTCTGGCGACATTGTCAGTATTAGTACTTATTAGTTCTTTGGCGACATTGTCAGTATTAGTACTTATTAATTCTCTGGCGAC
The DNA here is from genome assembly GCA_030686995.1 of Artemisia argyi. Lineage (NCBI taxonomy): Eukaryota > Viridiplantae > Streptophyta > Magnoliopsida > Asterales > Asteraceae > Artemisia > Artemisia argyi. The sequence continues at coordinate 16,079 of JARVZY010002810.1, forward strand.
ATTGTCAGTATTAGTTCTCTGGCGACATTGTCAGCATTATTTATCTGACGACATTGTCAGCGTTGTTGATATAACCTCATTGACTGAATTATTTATATAACCATTTTGCTATATTTATCTGGGATTTGGATATCAGTATTACTTTTGTTTCCGTAGACTATAACACATTTGGCAGTGGGTTGTAAACACACAGGTTACAAGTCTCTTATGGCGGGACTTGGAACTGAGTGGATTTACAATGCCTTTGCTGGGCGATATTTTCTCTATAGGCATTATTTATTAAACAAACTCTATGAACTCACCAACCTTGTGTTGACACTTTAGCATGTATTTTCAGGTTTTAACCATTGGCACGCTACAGGAGGTTTTGGCAGGACATGGCATGGTCATAGAAGACTCTGATTATTTATATGGGGACCGTTTTTAAACTATTTTAAGGGCCTATTTCCGCACTACTTTTAATGATGTAAATTCAACATTTTTGATTAAACGATTTTATTCTAAATGATTAAAGTGAAAACCATTTTTGTACTTGTGTTGTGATACCGATTGAGTTACACCCCAGCTACATGTATGCTTCCGCTGGACCCGATTTTGGGGGTGTGACAGTCAACATCACTGTCAATACTCCAGCTCTCAATGGATATTCTTTCTCAGCTAGCATAAAAACATCAACTCCATCTTGAGTAGAAATATGATGCACAGAACTTGAATCATAGAATTTCCACAAAGTTCTTGTTCCATGAGCTTCAATTCTCCAATACCTATCACTTGGGTCAGGTTCATATAATCTTCTGAAGTGAACCCATAACTCCTTAGCTTTGACATCAACAAGTTCATCCTTCTTAAACTGATCTTGAACAATTCTCCACAAAGTATCCAAATCTTCTCTATCACAACATCTAACAATATCTTCAAAGTCTCTGCAAATGTTTGTGACACTTCCAGTTCTGATGATCTTCCAAGCAACACCAAAACTATCAGAAAAGATCTCCCAACTAACAACTGGATATTTTGCTTGTAGAGGTTCAATGTTAAGTACATCAGTCTCTATGAACAACATGTTTGTAACTTGCTCTTCAGTCAACTTGCTAGGACCCTCTGTTGCTTGAGATGATTTCTGAGTCTTCAACTTCTTTGCATCTTTTGATTCAAGACTCACTCCAGTCCTTTTTGTCTTCATAACTATTGGTTCTTGATCCATTGGAATGAATTTACTATCTTGTCTTTTGATTCTGTAGTAAATACCTTCAATTTGATCATGTGACATTCCTTTGAATTGAGCCATCTTCATGTTTCCAACATGGCAACAAAAAGTCTTCATCTCAGCAATGATCTGTGCCTTTGTAAGCTTTCTAGGCTTCTTTTGACCTTTTCTAACATCCCCAATGATTTCATCAAGAGCCTACTGATTCTTCATTAGAACGAAATCTTTAAGTTGAGCAGACCTCTATTCTTCATTTAAGGTTGTATTTGCAATAAGTTCAATGGCCTTCTTCCTGATTATTTGATCATTGTTAATCAAAAATTCAATCTCTTCTTCTGTAGGCACATAAGTGAATAATGGAGGTTTCTCATGTATAACAGTTGGTGAGACACTTGAAATTGGTTCTGCCATAACAGCTTCAAGTTTATCCAACCTCTTTGCTTCCATAAAGTTAACAACTTCATCTTCCTCTAGCTTTCTTTTTCTTTCAATCTCTGCTGCTTGTTGTTGTGCTGCCAATCTTGCATCGAAATTAATTTGAGCTTGTTCTTTCTCAGAAATCTTTCTAGTAAGCTCCTTTTCTGAACCAGTCATAATAGCTTTTCCTTTGACTGATCTTATTCTGGCAGCTTCTTCCTCTGCAGTAGTAATTACTTGAGTAGCAGTGGGAACTTTTTCACTTTCAGTGGTAAGTGGTTGATCAGTGGGAATTTGTTCTGCTTCAGTGGAAATTGGTTGAGCAGTTCCAACTAAATCATCAAAATTAAAACCAGCATCAGCATCCATATCTTCAAAATCCAATTTCCTCCCCTCAGTCTCAGCTACATCATTTTTTGCTTGAGCATTGTCAGAATCATTGAGCTCAGCAAATGCTTTTTCAAAATTTGTACTCCTCCCCTTAAGCTCTGCATCTGTTTTCCTCCCCTGTTTGGAAGAATCTCCCAAAACTTTAGTAGAACTTGCAGAAAACTCATCCTGAGGTGAAGATGATGAAGATAACACAACATTAGATCTTTTCTTCTTGAGATTCTCAACTTCATTCTGCAACTTTTGAATCTCAGCCTTCAATTGATTCAGCTCTGTGGCATGTTGTTCTTTGGTCTGTGCCAGATCTGTCTCCAGAGCTTGAACCTGCTTGACTAACTCGGTACAAATTTCCATCAATTCAGGTAGTGTCACACTGCCTTCATCACTTCCAACTGTGTAACCTGCTGGGAGAGGTGAATCATGAGGCATTGATTCAGGCTCTTCCCTAGTTGGACTAGGATGAAGCCTTGAACCACCACTGCTTGTTCCTAAACCAAAGGGTTCAGCAACATGCAATGTTGAGATGAGAGAAGTTGGCTGTTTAGACCTTCTCTCATAAGTGTGAGTGACAGCAGGGGTATGTTGAATTTGTGGAACAACAATAGTGGGTGTGTTTTGAGATGCAGCTGGGATTGGTGCATCCTCACCCTGTACTTGAGCAATTTTAGCAAGCATTTGAGGCAAAAGTGGATGAACCTCCCCATTCCAAAGATCTGAAGCCTTACACATGTTTTGAAAAACTTTTGGCTTAAGAGTGGAAGGTTCATAAATTCTATTGTGAGGGTGCAGTTGAAACTCATTTAACACTGCTTGCACAAACCTTGGATACATCAAAAATTTATATTGACTCTTTACATTGCCTTTCATATTATTGAAAATAAACTTTGAAAAATTGAAAGTCCTATCTGTTGCCAAACAAACCAAAGGATAAGCCATGGTTGATGCAAATTGTTCATAAGATGTTTTCTTAGGACTTAGGAAATGTAAAAGAGTGTGAATTAAAAATCTCCAATGGGGACAAAAACATCCTTTTCTGAAAGTAACTTTTTGTTCAGATGTATCATACCCCATTAAAGCAATATTAGTGAAAATTTCTGAATTAGGTAATGTGATGATACCATTGAGATCATCCAATTGGAGAATTCTCCTCAAGGATGACTCAGTAACATCAATAGTTACCCCATCAACTGTGGCTCTTAGAGCATCCACAGATTCTTGTGTGTCTCCCTGTTCAAGAGTTATGGACTCCACAGTGTTCCAGAACTGTTTGATATGAGAGACATAGATTGTGGGATTAATAGTTAAGGCATACCTTATATGAGTTGTGTTTAGAAAATCCACAATCTGATGAAAAACAGGGCCACTCTTCTCGTTTAACTTTTGTAAGTAGGCCACTTGGTTGTGCTCCTCAACAAATTTTAGAATTGCCATGATACTTGTGAAAAAGAGAATAAAAGTGTTAGTAATCAAGATAAAAAGCAAGCCGTAAGATGATCAATTTATACTAATAGGGTTTGAGGAGGTTGTGCAATGTGAATTATCTTTAGAAAGAATTATCTTTTGAAAAAGAATAATTTATAATAAGAAAGTGGATAATTCACAAAAGATTTTACCCTATTAATAAGGAAAGACGGTTATTTTTACAACGGCTAGTAAAAAATAGATTACTGACACAACAGTTGTAACGGCTAGTTCATCAGTGGAAAAATCACTCTTGCAGTGGTAACTAATGAACTAGCAGTGGTAAAATTTTCACAACATATCAAAGAGCAGTGGTAAATAAAACATGAAAATTTGCTGCTCTTATCATAGTTTTTAGCAAACTACCAGCTATCAACGGATTTGATATGTATTTACCATGAGCCGTTTGCTTATGGACTAGCCAACTCTTGATCACATGGATGTATGGTGAGTTGATAACCTAGTTTTTGGTAAACTATCAACCATAAACGGATTTGATAAGTCTTTACCAGGAGCCGTTTGCTCTGGACTAGTTGATTCTTATGTGGATTAGACATGGTGAATCAATAACCATTTGTTGTGTGTCTATGATACACACCTTATTACTCCAATGACTCCAATAATATGGATTGTATGCTGCAAACCAAAGTAACTTTCAACTTAACCCATAATAATTAACCCAAAATAACTTTTTAACCAAGTTACTATTCACAAAAATATCTTCCAAAAGTCAACCCGATAAAAACCAAATTTACTCCTCCAACCTACCAAAACAAGTAGGAGTAAATATCCTTCATTAATTAGAATTCGACCTTGACTTTGCATATAAAAGGGGGCTCAAAACTTTTATCTCTCATCAACAAACAACTTCAATAACACAAACCCTAAGCATCATCATGAGTTGGTTTCCTTTAATCTACATCTCTTCTGATGACTCTTCAGATGAGGAAATCAGTTACTACTCAGACTCTAAAGAACTTTCTGCTGGATGGAGTGGATATTTTCCACCAAGTGCTGCAACTGCTACATCTTCAAGCATGAAGCCCAATAAGAAGATATCAGCTGATCCTGCTCCATCTCTAGAGTTTTATTCAAGCTCTTCATCTGATGATGATAATGATCCAACCTTTGATCTTTCCAAGGAGCTTCCAAAGGCCCTTACCACAGCATTGACAACTGCAATAAACAACATGAAGTGGCCAGCTGTTGACAAGCCTAATCAAGCACCAAGACCTCCCAAGCAAGTTCTGGGACTTGCTTGTCCAAGAAAACAACTCTCTTTTGATGACAAGAGAAAGAAAATTTCCAAGGGCAAGCATCAATATGAGGGAAAAGGAAAGAATCCTATGGAGTAGGTGTTGGGTTGTAGGTTCATGTCTTATGTGATGGTTTTCTGTAATGGTGACAATGTTTTGTTGATGGTTGTGATGTACTCTTCTTAATGATCAATAAAAGTACTCTTTTGTTCTTGCTATTATCACCAATCTTTCCACTGTTGTATGTTAATTACCACTGTGCACTTGATAACTCTGTATACAAGTTAATAGAAAACCATACATACAATACAAACAATATTAGTACCTAAAAACTATCCTGCAACACTGAAAAGTATTAGACATCAAAGTTTATGGATTTAGCATTCCAATACCTGTTACCAAGTATTGAAACCTACCCACATCAAGCCCTTTTGTTAATAAATCAGCATAATTAGTATGAATCTTGACAACATTAATAAGCTTTTTCTCAAAACAGTCTCTAATAAAATGATGTCTAATTTCAATATGTTTAGTTTTAGTGTGTTACACAGGATTTTTAATAATGCATATGATACTACTATTGTCTATATAGATAATGGTGTTCATGAAATTGTACCCATAATCCAATAATTGATTCTGAAGCCAAAGGATCTGAGCACAACAACTAGCAGCTGCAACATATTCTGCTTCAGTGGTTGAAGTAGCAACCATAGTTTGCTTCTTGCACTGCCATGACACCAATCTACATCCAAGAAATTGACATCCTCTAGTAGTTGATCTTCTATCCAAACTTGCACCAGCATAGTTACTATCTGAGTATGTGATCAATTCCATTGGAGAGTCTCTTGGATACCATAATCCTAGATTAGGATAAGTCTTCAAGTATCTAAAAATCTTTTCCACTGCTGTCATATGTGATGTCTTTGGAGTCACTTGAAATCTTGCACAAGCACATACAACAAACATAATGTCTGGCCTTGATGAAGTAAGATACATCAAAGAACCAATCATAGATCTGTAAGTGTGGACATCAACATTAGCACCACTAGCACTCTTCAACAATAAGTGAGTGGTCTTGTCAGCAGGGGTATTTGAAGATTTTGCATCAGTAAACTTGAACTTCTTAATAATCTCAGCCACATATTTGTCTTGACTGATAAATATGCCTTCCTTACTCTGTTGTACTTGCAGCCCCAAAAAGAATGTAAGTTCTCCCATAGAACTCATTTGAAATTCATCCTTCATCAGTTTCTCAAACTCTTTGCACATCTCTTGTTTAGTAGACCCAAAGATAATATCATCAACATATACTTGCACAAGTAGGATATCACCCTTGTCTTTCTTGATGAACAAAGTTTGATCAATCTTGCCTCTATGAAACCCATTATTCAACAAATAATTAGCTAAGGTTTCATACTTCCTTGGAGCCTAATGTAAGCCATAAAGAGCCTTAACCACTTTGTAAACTTTATTTGGGTGTTGAGGATGTGCAAAGCCGGGAGGTTGAGAGACATATACCTCCTCATCAATAGTTCCATACAGAAAGGCACTCTTAACATCCATTTGATAGACTGTAAAGCCCATAAATGATGCATAGGCTAAAAACAATCTAATAGCCTCAATCCTTGCAACAGGAGCAAACACTTCTTCATAATCAATACCATCCTCTTGAGTGTATCCTTGAGCAACCAATCTAGCTTTGTTCCTAATTACAATACCTCTTTCATCTTTCTTGTTTCTGAAAACCCATTTAGTACCAATGACCTTCATACCATCAAGCAAATCACAAAGAACCCAAACCTTTTGAAGTTTAAATTGTAACAACTCATCTTGCATAGCTTCAACCCAACTAGATTCTCCTAGAGCCATATACACATTCTTAGGCTCCACCTGTGAGAGAAAACAGAAAAACAAACACTCATTCTTCTTGCTATGGTTCTTGGACTCATACACTTCACTTATGAATCCATGAATATCATCTTTCTTTGTTTGTCTTCTAGTCTTCACACCTGATTGAAGTTCACCAATAACATTATCAAGTGGATGCACTTTGTGAATTGAAGACTGTGATGTGCTAGGAATATCATATGTTGTAGGCATGTTTGAGATCTCTACATCATCACTTGATGATTCCTGAGAAATATGTTCCACATTTGGGCTGACAGTGGAAACTTCTGGTGTAGCAGTGGGAATTGAGTTACCACTGCTAGTAGGAATATCTTTATTCACACCATCTGCATCACTTGGCTTTTCAGAATTATCAACAAAGTCCCAAAGTGGCATAACAATTTGATCTTCAACATCTTTGCAAGCTTCATCTTCATCAATGAATTCTTCTGAATCTTCAAGATCTTTGTCTCCAGTGCTTGAAGTAAGAGGTATATAATTCATTGTATTTGATAATGTTACAAGATCAAATAGCCAATCTGGTCCTGAACCTGCCATGTTTGCTTTATTTTCAAGGAGCTGAACATGCAAGTTCTCTTCAATCTTCTTTGTTCTTAAATTGTAGACTCTAAAAGCCTTACTAACCATAGAGTATCCAACAAAGAAGCCTTCATCTGACTTTTCTTTAAATTTACCCAGATGATCAATGGTATTGAGAATAGTAATATGACACCCAAATGGCCTCATAAACTCCAAAGTAGGAGGTCTTACTCTGAACAACTCATAAGGTGTCTTGTTCTTTGTTTTGACTACTAAAACTCTGTTCTGAATGTAACAAGCAGTGTTAACTGCTTCAGCCCAAAAAGTCACTGGAAGCTTGGAATCAGCTAACATGGTTCTAGCAGCTTCAATTAGTGTTCTGTTTCTTCTTTCTGCAACTCCATTTTGTTGAGGAGTTCTTGCAACACTAAATTCTCTTTTAATACCTTTGTCTCTGCAGAAATCATCCATAACTTTATTCTTGAACTCTGTCCCATTGTCACACCTGATGATCTTGATTTTCTTTTCAAATTGATTTCAACTTGAGTGATGAATGTCTTAAGAATGCCTGTGGTTTCATCCTTGGTACTCAAAAAGAAAACCCATGTGAATCTACTGAAATCATCAGTCATAACTAGACAATACTTCTTCAAATTGATGTTGCTCACAGAGGTAGGACCAAACAAGTCCATATGCAACATAAAGAGTGGATGATTGATTGAATTGAATGCCTTGGTCTTGCATGAAGCTCTGTGTTGCTTTCCTTTGAGACATGCAACAAAAGTTTGATCATTTTCAAATCTTTTCTCTGGTAGGCCTCTGACAAGTCCATCTTTCACAATCTTGTTGATGGTCTTGAAGTTAACATGACCAAGTCTTCTATGCCAAAGCATTGATTCATCCAAAGTGGCTTTAGCAAGCAAGCAAGTAACATCATTATTAGCCACTATGTTCTGCATGTCAATGCTACACAAATTACCTTTTCTAGGGATTTTAAGCAAAATGTCACTTTCATCAGGAAGCTTATAATCCTTAGATAAGATATAGCATTCATCTTTTGTGAACAGAACTCTATGCTTCTTGTCACACATCTGTGACACACTAAAGACGTTGTACTTGAGTTCTTTCACATACTGCACATCTTCAAAATCAATGTTTCCAGCCTTGATTGTTCCTTTGCCAGAAACTTTGCCACCAATTCCTCCTCCAAAGCTGACAAATTGTCCATCATAAGGTTGAAAGTCTGAAAGATAGGACTTATTGCCAGTCATGTGCCTGGAACATCCCCTGTCTGAGTATCCTTGATCATTAGTAGTCTTTGAATGTCCCTGCAAACAAAATAAAGGAATTAGTTCCTTTTGGGGACCCAAGCCACAAATGACTTGGATCTGCCTCGTGTATCAATATAATTATATCTATCAAAGGTCATTGATACACCATTGGGATTGTTTGAGGTGATGGTTCCTTTTGGTTTCCATTCCCAATGTGCTGAGGCCTTAAAAACATTCCCCATATTTACCCTTTTCTTGTTAACAGACCCACCAGTGGTAACCTTTGGCCTTGCAGTGGTAACTGCTGGCTTAGCAGTGGAAACTGCTGATTTTGAAACTTTAGGTACCCACTTCTGATTATTGTTAACTTTCTTTTCAAAATTAGTCTTTTTCCCTGTTTGAGTAGATTTAACAAAAGTAGTAACAGGGGACTTAGGGTAAAATCTGTTTTTATTTCTGGCAGTGGCAACTGCTGGTCTAGCAGTGGAAACTGCTGGTCTAGCAGTGGAAATAGGTTTAATGCCAGAATGAAGCAAAACAGACCTGGGAATCATCTTGCTAAGTGGATTTGGGTGAGTTAAGTTATTAGCATTTTGTCCATTCACCCTGGTATTCCTAAACACTTCCCTTCTTCCCAAGTGGTAGGTACAGCTATAAGCCAAATGGTCAAAGCTACCAAATATATGACAGGGTTTGTTATTGAACACAAAGTCACTACCAAATTGCCTAGATTTAACATGATTCCAACTCCTCATATTACCCCTAGGAGTTGGTGACCTACTTCTGTACATCTCTGCATATCTAGTAGTGGGCCTAGAGAAATTAGGTTGTGACCTAGGCTTCTCTTTGACAACATCAGGAATACTTCTTTTAACCTCCACTTTAACATTCTTAGGAATACTAGGTTTAGACTCAACATTTAAATTTTCATCTTTAAAAGATGAGTCACTAGCACTATCAAATACATCAACCTCAACCTGAACCTGTGTGAGCTAAGTCAATGCCAGGAGGTGATGGAACACCTCTTAGAGGTGGTGGAACTGTTTTGTATCCAAGTCCTGATTTGGCTTTGCTCACAACTTGGGCTTCCCAAATTTTATCAATACACTTGGATTGATGATCCAGTGTTTGCTTAGTTATCATTATATTCTCACTAGCCACCTTAACCTTTTCTAGTTCTTCTCTAAGAACCTTATTAACAGCAACCTGATAATCTAAGTCTCTTCTTAATACTGCAATATCATCATTGAACTTAGATTCATTTGCCCTATAATGCTCTAATTGAGTTTCTAAAACTCCTAGGCCTCTTTTATGATTTGCTAAGTTATAATTAGTATGAGTTAACTTTATGTGTTGCTCATTAAATTGTGCTTTAAGTTTCTCATACTCTTTTAGGGCCTTACAAGATTTAGAACAAGCATTATCAGTTTGTACCTCAGAGTCAGAAAAAGCCATTAGTGCAAGCTCTGTAGCAACCATTGCAGACTCTGAATCATCTTCCTCTTCCTTAGTCATAAAGCTCCAATCAAAGCTCACTCCATCAATGGCCAATAGCCCCTTTGGCTCATCAGTAGTAGGTTCCTTCTTCTTGTCTAGCTTGTACCAAGTTGACCTGTTGTCAGACTTCCTTGGCTTCCTACACTCCCTGGCAAAGTGCCCCTTCTTATGACAATTGTAGCACTCCACCTTCTTTTTGTCAAAACCTACTGTTTCATTGCCACTGATGTTGATCTTTCTTCCAGTCTTTTTCCAAAACTTCTTTGTCCTTAAGCTTAGTAATGCCACTTGCCATTTAATGTCCATCTCCTCCATATCATCTTCATCAATTTGATCCAGATCCTCATGATTGAGGATTGAACCACCCACTTGACTTGATATAAAGGCATAAAAAGTAGTATCACTAAGCCCTGCAATCTGTCTCTTTTAGCTACCAGTGGAAACACTTCCACTACCAGTGGAAACAACAATGTTAGCACTGTCATCATCACTATCACTTTCTTCATCTGAACTATCATCAAGAGATGATGATATGAGTGCTACACTTCCTGAACTTGAGCTTATTTTACCAGCTTTCTTCAATCTTTGTTCAATAACCTTGAAGTTATTGTACAAGTCATTAAGTTTCATGGTCTCCAACTCTGGCTTATCTTCCCATACAGCAACATTGGTTCCAAACTCAGAGGGTAAGCTTCTTAAGAACTTTAGATTGAGGTCTTCCCTTTCCACCTCAATTCCAAAAACAGTGAGTTGAGTAACAATCTTTTGTAGCCTTGTGAAGATGCTATCAAGAGATTCATTACTTGGTGAACCAAAGTTTTCATAAGTCTGTTTCAGCAAGGTCTTTTGGGTCTTCTTGGTGGAATCATTACCACCAAAAACTTCACAGATCTCATCAAAAAGAGTCTTTGCAGTCTTGTACTTGCTGAATGCTAGAACTTGGTCTCTGGGAAGTGTCATCAGCAACAAACCTCTGGCCTTTAGATCATTCTTCAACTGAAGTCTTTCATCATTAGTAACAGGTCCAGTGTTGACCTTAATTACTTCCTTGCCACCAATCATCTCTGAAGTAGAACTTGGTTTGAAAGAATTTCCAACCATAATGATCTCCTAGAGTGTGTAGTCTTGGACCATAAAGAATTGTTCTATCATAAGCCTCCACATCTCAAAGTCATTCAACTTAAGCTTTGGAAGCTTAGCAGCAATGTTTGAGTTACTTGTTTCTGTCTCCATTGATTCTTCTGAGTGAACTTGAGTCTTCTAAATCAAAGTATCAAAGCCTGTCTTTGATACCACTTGATGGATCTAAACACCTTGAACTTGTGTTAGATTGATACTTTGAGTTATATCACTAAGTATGCGGAATCTACTTAGTAACACTTAGAAGTTTGATTGTGAGTAAGACAGTTGTATATGAATAAGAACAATGTATGTAAACAAACTATTAGCTCAAATATTATTAATGATAATAATACGAGTGATCTTAATATCACTAGGGTTACACCTTGAAGCTCTAGAAACGTATATCAAACCTTTAACCTAGGATCTCCTTTTATAGCACAAGGAATCCTCTTCTACAAGATAAGTATAAAGCTAATAGAATAAGATATACACAAGATCTATTCTATATTTATCTATAACACGTTTCCTAACAGTTATCTAATAAGCAGTGGTAATATATGTTCTTGCAGTGGTAATGAGTTTCCACTGCAAGTACAATCTTCTGCAGTTGTAATATCTTCACTAGCCGTGGTAACTGTTAGTATAATTCCCAACAACGTCCGATATCGAGTTTTGGTCAAAAAGTCAAAGTTGTGAAAATACTTTGTTGGGCACGGCCCACTGCCACTGAACACCTCTTTGAGCCCAAACATTTATTTTAGCCCAAAAATTCATTTTAGCGTTAATATTTTTCGTATCGTACTAAAATTTAACGAACTAAATACTTATACTTATGTTATTTAGCTAAAAAGTCAAGCTTGGTCGAAAACCAAATAATTCGACCCAAAACAATATAATTCGACCCAAAAACAACTAAACTGTTGGGAATAAAATGTACAAAGTAAAGAGTCTGCCAGAAGAGCCTGCTAGTGATAGTTAAGCCTGCCTCTTCAGTTTTGCTGATGTTGAAGATATACTAACAGTACCTTCTGGGTAAGAAGGTACTGCTAGTTTAAGAAGGTCCTGCCAGTTTTCACGACAAGTTGCTATATTTTAATTAGAGATATTTACTTGTATTATTAGTCTTTGTACAAAGTTATACGTTAAGTAGAAGTAGTACAGAAGTCTCAGTAGATATAATGGAGTGTTTTACCTTGAAAGGTGTAATATTAGGATAAGATAAACCTCTAATATATTATATTAAGCAACTTGACCACTTGTAATAAGGGCTCCTTATACTATAAAAGGAACCCTTAAGACACCTTCTTAGACACAACTTTCCCAGCTCTCACACTCATCTTTCCCATGCATAACTTCCATATTTAAACCCTTTCACATATCAAAGATTCAAGGTTACACTTGTAATCCTGGTGATAGTTTAGATCACCCGTATTATTTCATCAATAATATTGAATCATTTTGTGTTCATTCTCATTTACTTATTCACCACCTTTGTTCCTTTAGTGTGTTTTAGTAAATTCCGCGTGCTAACTCACATTCATTTATAAATATCCTAAACACATTACTGAGATTAACATCCCAAGTGTTTGCACAAATCAATATATATATAAACAATCCTTCCACAAGTGGTATCAGAGCAAGGCTGATATTTACGACATAAAAGAACAAAGCAAAAATGGATGTTGAGCACATTCAAACCAATGTGGCTGCAAAACTTCCATTACTCAAACAAAATGAGTTTGAAATGTGGAGACTGAGGGTTGAACAATACTTCCAAGTACAAGACTATGCACTTTGGGAGATCATTGAAGAAGGAAACTCATTTAAACCAGTAACCACCACCTCCACAGTAAATGATGCACTTGTCACAACTGTGCAAGTAAATCCAATAACTGCTGAAGAAAGAATTCAAAAGAGAAATGATCTTAAAGCCAGGAGTATGCTTCTCATGTCTATTCCAAATGACCAGCTTCTAGTCTTTAACAAATACAAGTGTGCTAAAACCCTTTTTCAAGCTATTGTGGCTAGATTTGGTGGTAATGATGCCACCAAGAAAACCAGAAAACACTTTTAAAACAACAGTTTGAAAACTTTTCAGCCACATCAAATGAGTCTTTGGACAGCATGTTCAATAGACTACAAAAGCTTTCTAGTCAGTTAGCCATTCATGAAGTGATAATATCTCAACAAGACTTAAACTCCAAATTTCTTAGAAGTCTACCCTCTGAATGGGCCATGCATGTCATTGTCTGGAAAAACAAACCAGATATTGATTCCATGAGTCTCAATGATCTTTACAGCAACTTCAAAATAGTAGAGCATGAACTAAAGAAGTCTACTAGTTCAAGCTTAGGAAATATGGCATTTATGTCATCTCATGGTACTTCCAAGAAAGTTGATGAAGAAAAGGATGGTGGAGAAGAAGGTACTGCCAACACAAATTTTGATACTGCCAGTACTTCCAGCAGTACCAAAACCATTTTAGATGAAACAATTGGTTGTGCTTTTCTAACATCACAACACAATGGTTCCACATTGACCTTTGAAGATCTTCAAGAGATCAGTGATGATGATCTTAAAGAAATGGACATAAAATGGCAGCTTTCACTTCTTAGCATGAGGGCTAAGAAATATTTGATGAGGACTGGAAAGAAGATTGTCATCAATGGCAATGAACCTGCTGGGTATGACAAGTCTAAAGTGGAGTGCTACAACTGCCACATGAAGGGTCACTACTCAAGAGAATGTAGAAGACCAAAGAAGCAGGGTGATAAGGGAAGAGGTTTTGAGAACAAGAACAGGGGAAACAATGAGAACAAGAACAAGGAAGTGGACATCACTGAAACAAAAGCTATGGTAGCTATTGATGGGCTGGGTTTTGATTGGAGTTTTATGGGTGAAGAAGAGTCATCCTCAAATGAATTAGCCTTAATGGCTCTCTCCAATCCTGAGGTACAAATTACTAAATGTTTTGCTACTTGTGAAGTTTTTAAAGAACTTGAAATCTTAAGAAAACTTTATGATGAACTGAAAGTAGAACAAAGAAAAACTCATCAAGACCTAGTTAATCATAAGTGTGGTATGTCCAAACTTGAGAAACAGATAATTCACTTTAGAGAAAATGAACTCACCTTTTTCTGACACAAAAGCTATTCTTAATAGAGACATATTTCTTAAAGATGCTGAAATAAACCTGTTAAGAACTGAGTTTGCTAAAGTGAAACAAGCAAAAGATAATATTCAACTAACTGTTACAACATTAGAAAATGCTTCTGCTTGTACTAAAAGTATAGTTGAGAACCAAATGAACAAGAAAATCAAATATGGGATTGGATACAACACGTGTCCTCCTCCTTACAGAGGAATTCCTTGTCCCCCAGGTTTAGATCTTGCTGAATCAGGTTTACATGAACTCACAAATAAACCACTAGAAAAGGTAAAACCTGTAGAAAATAGTGAACCTTTTGAGAGTACAAGTGATACTTCTCTCTCCAAAGAAAAGGTGCTCACTGATAAGAGCTCAGATGTTACAACTATTGAAGGTTGCACATCTTATGAGAATGAAAAAGAGACTGTTTCTAAGAAAGGAAACAAAGTAGGACCAATCAGTCCTAAAAGTGTAGAAAGTATAACAAAGACTAAAGTTGTTCTAAAAACAGTTGAATGTTGTGCTAAATGTAATAGCAAACCTAGAGGTAGTCAGAGAAATTGGAACAATCTTAAGTCACATCAACTTGGTGATAACTTTGTTTTGTACAATAAAGCATGCTATTACTGTGGTAGTTTTAATCATACTCATGCTTATTGTAACAATTGGGTTTCTGGGAATACATCAAGGTCTAAAACAAGTAAAACAAACCCCAGAAAAGGTTCTGTGAAATCTAACACACCAAAAGTCAATCATACTGTTAGAACAAATGAGCCTGTTTACCCAAAATTCACTACTAAGGGTGCAAGTAATACTTTCAAACATACACCAAAAGTTGTGAAAAGTCATATTGAAAGGAATTTTGTGGATAAAACACAAGACTGGAAACCAAAACCAAAAGGTTCTGCTAGACCATATGGTCCTGCTAGACCAAATGATACTGCCAAATTTGGTACGTTCAGACCAAAAACCACAAAGTGTGTCAAAAATGAAAATTCTGTTAAGTCCTCAGCATGTTGGATTTGGAAACCACTCCAATCAAATGGTGCATCAACAGTCCTAAAAAGATTTGATTACATTGATGCACGAGGCAAACCCAAGTCAGTCATGGCTTGGGTACCCCAAGGAAACTAATATGTGTATACATGTGCAGGAACATTCAAATGATATTGCAGATCAAGGATATGTAGATAGTGGATGTTCAAGGCACATGACAGGCAACATGTCTTACCTCACAGACTTCAAATCATTTGATGCTGTAACAATTCACATTTTCAGGATAATTACTGTTCCCGGAAATTTCACTATTCACTTTTACTATTCATTTTCCCGAAAGTTGATTTTTATTTGATATTCTCGAGTGATAAATCATTTCCACGGCAAATTAAAAGTTTGACATTCATAAGCTCATTTTCGTGAAAGTTATTAAGGAATTACACGTTTTAGGGTAAAACGTCATTCAGAAATTCTACGCACAATGAAACTCGACCGCGTTAAGTGACCCCGCATCAGAAAAATGTTTGACACACTCATGATTTATTTGAGAATTAATCATGACTGAGAAAAACATGACCAAAATAAGCCTCGGCCGTGAAAAACTGGAATTTTCAGTTTTTAAGCAATTTTACTCAGCCGTAACCTTAGCCTATACCTGCACCGCATTTCTAAGACGATTTAAGTTTTCAACTTATTAGAAAAAGTCAACATATTTTTTCCCTCCTCCTTTGACCAAAAATCATTCCTTGATTTTATAAGTCATTCCTTGATTTTTAGGCTTACGGTTTGATGTCTAAAAGACATTTAATACCAACCGACACTAGACTGAGCCCAGTCTAGACATTATAAGTCAGTTTGAATCATTTTTATCACATTAGAAAAGTAACATTTTACTTTTCTCAATTTTACACAATATTCGTACGTTTTACGTATTACGCGTTTTAGACCCGTGTTTCCAGTTTTAGCAGGGTTTTTGCACCCAAATGGAACCTACCACTCATTTTATATTTTATTATGGAGTATTTCTGACAAGTTTAACCATTCTTCCAAGTTTCGTATTTTTACGATACCCGGTTTTACGTTTTGTGACGTAACAACTTACGGTTAGCATTTCACGGAGTCAAAACTTACTACATAAGCTAGGATAATATCTTCCAAAGTCAAAACCTTCCTCCCCAAGCTTGCAAACCGCCACTAGGGGGGGGGGATTCACACTAGGTGGCTTGATCTTGTGCTTAAGGCCTTAAGATGACACCAAGTGTTGACAAGTCAACTTCCTAACCTCCTCCAAGGCATATAAAGCCTCCCCTTGCTCCTTAAACGTCCCATATCACACACACACCAACACCCTTTCATTTTCTAATCTTCTTCCAAGTTTCATCCAAGAATCAAGTGCTTAAACAACATAGAAACCCTATTTTGGTTTTGATTCATCAAACACTTCCATAACCTCATATACTTGGTGATTTCTCTTGAGTTTGAATCCACTCAAGTCACCTCAACCTTCATCATCTCTCTTTCAAGATTACAAGAGTAGAAAGATTGCTTGAAGTGAAGTGGGTTGAAGCAAAAGTCTATCAAAGTCCTATCCTTACATGTTAACTTTCCTTTCTTTATTTGAAAGCCAAAAGTTGTAAGCCAAACCCTAACATGCTTCTTGTTAATTAATCATGTTCATGTTATTTTCATATTATTCTTGCTATATTATGTCTTGTATGCATGTCCATGATGTATAAAAGTGAGTAAAACAAGTTATTGTACATGATTGATAAGACAAGTTAATAAAACAAGTAAACTAGTGACTTTCTTGGTATAACCTGATCAAAATGGTAAAATTATGATATTGAATCATTACATATTACAGTAGAGGACTTAACAAGGAAACCATAGCAATTTGAACCACCTAAAACGAGTATACGAGTCAAAAGTTACGCCTATTTGAAGTTACCAAAGATTTCCGGCAAAACTGCCTAAACCATACTGTTTTGCATTCTGAGTTTTTGAAAGTCACCCTTCTGGTCCGATTCATCAAAAAGTTAAAACACAAAAGTTGTCCGGAATGCCGTTTTCGTTCAGGAACAAAGAAGCTCGAGCCCTAAAAACGCTTTCCGAGTGATAAAATTCTTCAAATTCTAAACAGCCCATTTTTAGGCGAAAGTCACTAGATTATGGTTATACTTTAAAAGGAACAAGAGGTCTTATGACCTATAATCAAGACCACCACCATGGCTAGAGCCAAGGTTGTGTCTCATGACCTTGGAACAAGGACCAAAGGTCATGGTTAGGCCATGACTAAATGACCATACAAGCTTACTTAGGCGTAAACATGAAACAAGGAATTAGGCGATAACTTGAACAAGCAATTTGGATCTACTTCACTTAAAAAGGAACCATGAGATATTACAAAGAAAAATGGTCATACAAAACTTATGAAACTTCCCCTAATAACAATCTTCATGTAAAAATAAACTTTCCTAAGTTTATTCAAATATCGGACATGTAACTTTTCGGATCAAAACTTATATTTATATATTTTATCAACTACTACAATAGTAGGGAGCCTCATGTGAGGAGTTCATTATGTAAGCCGTCGAGTTGAGTTGTGGATTTACGAGTTAAAGTGTCCTGGCTCCTCGAACGCTTACTAACATGACTTCTGAATTATGTCGGCCCGAACGGTAGTAAACGATATACAAAACATACATGTTTCATGAATCATTTCTTTCAAAGACTTACACTATACATCATACCACATCATGGACTAATTACAAGACATACTTATATTGGCATGTTTATGTTTCCTTAGACATTATTCCAAACCTAAGTTACAACAATTATTCTAGGTTGCTCGTAGAAGTTCTTACGACATATCCATCATTCTCATTATACATCATCCAACTCAAGGTGAGTTCATAGCCCCACTTTACATTACTTAATTGTTTTACAAACCCTTGGGGGGAATACATGCTATTTTTAACCGAGCACAATGTTTTTAAATTGCATGCTTGCCTGATTGTTTTATTATCACTAAGTACCAGCCTTGCTAAACCGAGATCCCTTATTATGAACCATTTAATCACTAGCAATAGTGAACGCGAATATTGTAAATAGGCCTATTGGGATTGACGAATCCTATTTGTATTGACTAAGTTCAAACAAATGCACTAATATTTGAGATTTAGGTATGTTAGCAAAGTACCTACCGGGATAAATCTGCCGATCGATATTGGTACACGTTAACGTTTTGGTGTCATAAGCTTACTGTATAATACATTTTATGGGCGTATAATAACGTAGCCTACCTGTTTTGTTTTCCAAACATTGGTGTGAGTCTACAGCTCACACTACCAACATATTGTGTTCAAACATTAAACAAACTCTATGAATATCACTCAACCTTTGTGTTGACCTCTCAAGCATGTATTTCAGGTTCATGACGATCAAGGATGGCACGGATACTCAAGAGGGCTATAAATTTTATTATCATTCAAAACTCATTTAATGTAAATTGTAAACATGGAACCATTTGGGACCTCATTTTGTAATCTCTGATATTTATACAATATAAATGATAAATCTTTTAAAACGACTCAATTGGAGTTCGTTTTCTATTATTGTGACTATTGTGCCGTCGAGTAACACCCAGTTTGAATTCCGCTACATCCATGAATTGGGGGTGTTACAGATTGGTATCAGAGCCATGGTTATAGAGAAACGGGTCTAATTGAGACTTAAACTATAACCGCAATTACAAGCAAAAACATTTTATAGCCTTCCGCTCTCCGTGTCTTCCATCCTCCAGACGATTATGGACTTAGTAAGCATGTTATGATACACAAACATATTAGTATATTCATATATACCCATTTTGAGCATTTCCCCGCAGTCATTTTTGTGCTACACAAACATAATTGCATATTAATATATGTACCCTAAACATAATTGAGCATTTCTCCGTAAGCATTAGTATATTGATATATAAACTCGGTTTATTTTCAATCATTTATCTAAACAATGGACTAAACATATCTGCGTATGCCTATTCTAGGGCATTTCGACACAATCACATTCTCCCAATCATGTTCCTACTCCAACATTTTATGTCCAAGACATTGTAACTGATTGCAATGGTCTTTCCTAT
The DNA here is from genome assembly GCA_030686995.1 of Artemisia argyi. Taxonomy (NCBI): domain Eukaryota; kingdom Viridiplantae; phylum Streptophyta; class Magnoliopsida; order Asterales; family Asteraceae; genus Artemisia; species Artemisia argyi. Next base: position 35,412 of record JARVZY010002810.1, read on the forward strand.
TTTCCAAGACATTGTATTATACAATGGTCTTAACCATTTCTCAAATGTTTTGAGTTACACAATGGTCTAACCTACTTCCGAGACATTGTGTTTTGTGCAAATGGTCTCTAGAATTATTCCATCACATCATCAATATCATTTCATATGATATCAAAAACCCGTCACAACCTATCGATTTCTAAATAGAAATATGAGATTTATAAAGGACAAACAAATCCATCACCTACAAAAGCTGAAGTTCAGCTCTACATTTATCAAAGTTTTCTTCTGAAACCTTCATTGTTAAAAGTTCATGATCCTGGCCAAGTATGTTCTATTTTAGAACTACTTAAAACTTCCTTTCCATACGTACCTACCCTTACCATCTTCTATGCAATGGAATATGAAAACATACGTTACAAGTCTTGTATGGGCGGGACTTGCAACGGAATGGTTTGACATCGCCTTTGTTTAGTGGAAAGTTTCCCGAAAGCAACGGACATATCACAAGTATACCTAATTTAGGTATTTGAAAATTTTATCGAACCTTGGCTAAATATAGACTAGTCACCTATATTTAACCTAGGGACAGTGGAATATAGTCTGACTAACTATATTCGACTTAAAATTTTCAAATACTAAGAATAGTTGTACTAGGGTTATGTTTAGATTGATTTCCTACATGAACATGATAAACCACCAGAATACATTAAAACAATCTAGAGACACGATAGTGTCTTACCACTCAGCGAGATCTTAACACCTTATTTGTATGATCTAAATTCATTCTTGAAATTTTTCATTTATGAGATAATCCGAACTACTATCTTGGGATAGTTATCAATTATTCTCTTCATCCTGTAGAAGTACTATCCTGTTTAGGTCCTAAGGATACCATCCCGTCATAAACCTTTAAAATTTCTTAAAATTTTAAAGCAAACTTGACATCTCTACCAATATTAACATTAAGCATACACTAAGCACTTTTGTTCATCAACATATCACAACATTACCTTCACAACCGTGGCAAACACAAGCTCATTAACAGATCTTGATGCACTTTTAAAGCTCAAATCATCCTTAGTTACATCACAAGTACCCTCATTAGCTTTACAAGATTGAATATTCATCTTGTACTTTTGTAACTCACCGGCTAATTGTGAATGTTGTGTTGGGAATTCTTAAGTAGGATGATTTGTAATTATTTGAATGGATTAGGATGCCTTTTCATTTAAATAAAGACATTGTAAATCACCGAACCATAAGTTTATATTTCCGTATTTACATTGTTTGGGATGCCTCTCTATGTAAATAAAGAATTATAAACAAGTGGGCTTATTTGTATCCGAAATAACATAAGTATGAAGTCAATAAACACTAGGTACAACAACCGATTACCTACTAGGCTATGATTGCAATTACTATCTAAATTCCTATTAATATTCGACTGCTATATCAATTTCCTTTGATATTCGACTATTACCATACCTTTCCTACATAAAAGTAAACCTCATCCTACACCATACACTGAAACGACAAATCAAACTATATCACCGGTAATCCCAGACTTTAGTCCTCATAAGTAACCACACCTTTTCATCGACACAACTCCAACATATAACACACATAGAACTTCGGGATGAAGTTCCCCGTAAGGGGTAGAGACTGTAACAATTCACATTTTCAGGATAATTACTATTCCCGGAAATTTCACTATTCACTTTTACTATTCATTTTTCCCGAAATTTTCCCGAAAGTTGATTTTTATTTGATATTCTCGAGTGATAAATCATTTCCACGGCAAATTAAAAGTTTGACATTCATAAGCTCATTTTCGTGAAAGTTATTAAGGAATTACACGTTTTAGGGTAAAACGTCATTCAGAAATTCTACGCACAACGAAACTCGACCGCGTTAAGTGACCCCGCATCAGAAAAATGTTTGACACACTCATGATTTATTTGAGAATTAATCATGACTGAGAAAAACATGACCAAAATAAGCCTCGGCCGTGAAAAACTGGAATTTTCAGTTTTTAAGCAATTTTACTCAGCCGTAACCTTAGCCTATACCTGCACCGCATTTCTAAGACAATTTAAGTTTTCAACTTATTAGAAAAAGTCAACATATTTTTTCCCTCCTCCTTTGACCAAAAATCATTCCTTGATTTTATAAGTCATTCCTTGATTTTTAGGCTTACGGTTTGATGTCTAAAAGACATTTAATACCAACCGACACTAGACTGAGCCCAGTCTAGACATTATAAGTCATTTTGAATCATTTTTATCACATTAGAAAAGTAACATTTTACTTTTCTCAATTTTACGCAATATTCGTACGTTTTACTTATTACGCGTTTTAGACCCGTGTTTCCAGTTTTAGCAGGGTTTTAGCACCCCAATGGAACCTACCACTCATTTTATATTTTATTATGGAGTATTTTTGACAAGTTTAACCATTCTTCCAAGTTTCATATTTTTACGATACCCGGTTTTACGTTTTGTGACGTAACAACTTACGGTTAGCATTTCACGGAGTCAAAACTTACTACATAAGCTAGGATAATATCTTCCAAAGTCAAAACCTTCCTCCCCAAGCTTGCAAACCGCCACTAGGGGGGGGGATTCACACTAGGTGGCTTGATCTTGTGCTTAAGGCCTTAAGATGACACCAAGTGTCCAAACTTGGTCACCAAGTGTTGACAAGTCAACTTCCTAACCTCCTCCAAGGCATATAAAGCCTCCCCTTGCTCCTTGAACGTCCCATATCACACACACACCAACACCCTTTCATTTTCTAATCTTCTTCCAAGTTTCATCCAAGAATCAAGTGCTTAAACAACATAGAAACCCTATTTTGGTTTTGATTCATCAAACACTTCCATAACCTCATATACTTGGTGATTTCTCTTGAGTTTGAATCCACTCAAGTCACCTCAACCTTCATCATCTCTCTTTCAAGATTACAAGAGTAGAAAGATTGCTTGAAGTGAAGTGGGTTGAAGCAAAAGTCTATCAAAGTCCTATCCTTACATGTTAACTTTCCTTTCTTTATTTAAAAGCCAAAAGTTGTAAGCCAAACCCTAACATGCTTCTTGTTAATTAATCATGTTCATGTTATTTTCATATTATTCTTGCTATATTATGTCTTGTATGCATGTCCATGATGTATAAAAGTGAGTAAAACAAGTTATTGTACATGATTGATAAGACAAGTTAATAAAACAAGTAAACTAGTGACTTTCTTGGTATAACCTGATTAAAATGGTAAAATTATGATATTGAATCATTACATATTATAGTAGAGGACTTAACAAGGAAACCATAGCAATTTGAACCACCTAAAACGAGTATACGAGTCAAAAGTTACGCCTATTTGAAGTTACCAAAGATTTCCGGCAAAACTGCCTAAACCATACTGTTTTGCATTCTGAGTTTTTGAAAGTCACCCTTCTGGTCCGATTCATCAAAAAGTTAAAACACAAAAGTTGTCCGGAATGCCGTTTTCGTTCAGGATCAAAGAAGCTCGAGCCCTAAAAACGCTTTCCGAGTGATAAAATTCTTCAAATTCTAAACAGCCCATTTTTAGGCGAAAGTCACTAGATTATGGTTATACTTTAAAAGGAACAAGAGGTCTTATGACCTATAATCAAGACCACCACCATGGCTAGAGCCAAGGTTGTGTCTCATGACCTTGGAACAAGGACCAAAGGTCATGGCTAGGCCATGACTAAATGACCATACAAGCTTACTGAGGCGTAAACATGAAACAAGGAATTAGGCGATAACTTGAACAAGCAATTTGGATCTACTTCACTTAAAAAGGAACCATGAGATATTACAAAGAAAAATGGTCATACAAAACTTATGAAACTTCCCCTAATAACAATCTTCATGTAAAAATAAACTTTCCTAAGTTTATTCAAATATCGGACATGTAACTTTTCGGATCAAAACTTATATTTATATATTTTATCAACTACTACAATAGTAGGGAGCCTCATGTGAGGAGTTCATTATGTAAGCCGTCGAGTTGAGTTGTGGATTTACGAGTTAAAGTGTCCTGGCTCCTCGAACGCTTATTAACATGACTTCTGAATTATGTCGGCCCGAACGGTAGTAAACGATATACAAAACATACATGTTTCATGAATCATTTCTTTCAAAGACTTACACTATACATCATACCACATCATGGACTAATTACAAGACATACTTATATTGGCATGTTTATGTTTCCTTAGACATTATTCCAAACCTAAGTTACAACAATTATTCTAGGTTGCTCGTAGAAGTTCTTACGACATATCCATCATTCTCATTATACATCATCCAACTCAAGGTGAGTTCATAGCCCCACTTTACATTACTTAATTGTTTTACAAACCCTTGGGGGGAATACATGCTATTTTTAACCGAGCACAATGTTTTTAAATTGTATGCTTGCCTGATTGTTTTATTATCACTAAGTACCAGCCTTGCTAAACCGAGATCCCTTATTATGAACCATTTAATCACTAGCAATAGTGAGTGCGAATATTGTAAATAGGCCTATTGGGATTGACGAATCCTATTTGTATTGACTAAGTTCAAACAAATGCACTAATATTTGAGATTTAGGTATGTTAGCAAAGTACCTACCGGGATAAATCTGCCGATCGATATTGGTACACGTTAACGTTTTGGTGTCATAAGCTTAGTGTATAATACATTTTATGGGCGTATAATAACGTAGCCTACCTGTTTTGTTTTCCAAACATTGGTGTGAGTCTACAGCTCACACTACCAACATATTGTGTTCAAACATTAAACAAACTCTATGAATATCACTCAACCTTTGTGTTGACCTCTCAAGCATGTATTTCAGGTTCATGACGATCAAGGATGGCACGGAATGGCACGGATACTCAAGAGGGCTATAAATTTTATTATCATTCAAAACTCATTTAATGTAAATTGTAAACATGGAACCATTTGGGACCTCATTTTGTAATCTCTGATATTTATACAATATGAATGATAAATCTTTTAAAACGACTCAATTGGAGTTCGTTTTCTATTATTGTGACTATTGTGCCGTCGAGTAACACCCAGTTTGAATTCCGCTGCATCCATGAATTGGGGGTGTTACAGATGGAGGATATGTTACCCTTGGGGGAGGAATCAAAGGAAAGATTACTGGTAAAGGTACAATTAAAACCAGTAAATTAGATTTTGAAAATGTGTACTTTGTGAAAGAACTACAGTTTAATCTCTTAAGTGTCTCACAAATGTGTGACACAAAGAACAAAGTTCTTTTTACTGACACTGAATGCATTGTACTTTCTCCTGATTTTAAAATCCCTGATGAAAGTCAGATTCTTCTTAAAATCCCTAGAAAGAACAATATGTACATTGTTGATTTAAAGAACATTGTTCCTAAAGAGAGTTTAACCTGTCTAGTAGCAAAAGCCTCATTGGATGAATCTATGCTTTGGCATAGAAGACTTGGTCATGTAAACTTTAAAACAATCAATACAATTGCAAAATATGATTTGGTTAGAGGTTTACCCAAAAAGATTTTTCAAAATGACCAAACCTGTGTTGATTGTCTAAAAGGCAAACAACATAGAGCTTCTTGTAAGCTCAAGACCCATAACTCAATTTCTCAAGCTTTATACATGCTTCATATGGACCTCTTTGGTCCTACTTCTGCGAATAGCTTGAATGGTAAAAGATATTGTCTTGTAGTTACTGATGATTACAACAGATTCTCTTGGGTTTTCTTTTTAAAAACTAAGGATGAAACAAGTGAGATCCTTAAGTCCTACATTACTGGAATAGAAAACCAAATTGATAAGAAAGTAAAAGTAATTAGATGTGATAATGGGACAGAATTCAAGAATAGAGTTATGGATGAATTTTGCAAAGAAAAAGGAATAAAAAGAGAATATAGTGTAGCTAGAACCCCACAGCAAAATGGAGTAGCAGAAAGGAAAAATAGAACACTTATAGAGGCTGCTAGAACAATGCTAGTAGATTCTAAGTTGCCTGTTTCATTTTGGGCTGAAGCAGTAGGTACTGCTTGTTATGTACAGAATAGGGTTCTTGTGATTAAACCTCATAGAAAGACTCCTTATGAACTTTTGTTTGGTAGAACACCAACTCTAAGTTTTATGAGACCTTTTGGATGTCATGTCACTATTCTCAATACCAAAGATCATCTAGGAAAGTTTGAAGGAAAAGCTGATGAAGGCTACATGATAGGGTATTCTTTGCAAAGTAAGGCCTATAGGGTATATAATAAATGCACTAGGCTAGTGGAAGAAAACCTGCACATAGAGTTCCAAGAGAAACTACCAAATGTTGCAGGCACTGGACCAGATTGGTGTTTTGACATTGATAAACTTTCAGAATCTATGAATTATGTGCCTGTCACAGGTACAAATACTAATGATAATGCAGGTTTTGAAGACAATGATGAAACAACTGAGGATCAAGATTACATCTTGATGCCAATTTGGACAGGATTGGATTCATCTTCAAGTCTTGGAGAGCCTTCAAATTCTACAAATGAAGGTGTTGAAGATGATCATGGAACTCAAGATCAAAGGAATCAACAAAATTCTGAAAATGAAAATGGTACTGCCAATTCACAAGATGGTACTGCCAGTTCAACAGATGGTACTGCCAGTTCACAAATTGGTCTTGCTGAACCATTAAATGTTCTATCAGATGATTCCTTACCAGAAGATATAGGGATTGGAAACCTTCCAATTTCTTATGATGTTCCTACAACACACAACACAAGAATTCTCAAAGATCACTCCATTGAAAATGTGATTGGCAGCATTGATTCTGGTGTTAAAACAAGAACTCAAGTCTTATCTTCAGACAAAGATGGGTTTGTCCTAGCTGTGTATGAAGAAAAGAACCATGAAGTTGCCCACATATGCCTGTTTTCATGCTTTCTCTCTCAAATAGAACCCAAAAACATTACAAAAGCCTTAGATGATTCAAGCTGGGTTGAAGCAATGCAAGAAGAGCTACTTCAATTCAAACTGCAGAAGGTTTGGGTACTGGTTGATTTGCCCAAAGGTTACAGGGCAATTGGAACCAAATGGGTTTTCAGAAATAAGAAAGATGAAAGGGGAATAGTGATAAAAAAAACAAAGCCAGATTGGTGGCCCAAGGGTATACTCAAGAAGAAGGAGTGGATTATGAAGAAGTTTTTGCTCCAGTTGCAAGAATTGAAGCAATTAGGCTATTTTTGGCCTATGCTTCTTTCATAGGCTTCACTGTCTACCAAATGGATGTCAAAAGTGCCTTTTTATATGGTACTATTGAAGAAGAGGTGTATGTTTCTCAACCTCCAGGCTTCATTGATGCAGAATATCCAGACAAGGTGTATAAGGTTACCAAAGCTCTTTATGGTCTACACCAAGCTCCCAGGGCATGGTATGAAACATTGGCTTTCTATTTATTGGAAAATGGATTTCAAAGAGGCAAGATTGATCCAACTTTGTTCATCAAAAGAACCAAGAAAGACATCTTGCTGGTGCAGATTTATGTTGATGACATTATCTTTGGATCCACAAATCAGGAATTGTGTGTAGAGTTTGAAAAACTTATGCATAGTAAGTTTGAAATGAGTTCCATGGGGGAACTTACTTTCTTTCTGGGTCTCCAAGTGAAACAATCAAATGAAGGCATATTTATCAGCCAAGATAAGTATGTAGCTGAGATCCTAAGGAAATTTGGGTTTGCAGATTCAAAGGTTGCAAGTACACCAATGGATCCAGAAAAGGGGTTACACAAAGATGCTGAGGGTGAAGATGTTGATGTGCACAACTACAGATCAATGATTGGGTCCCTAATGTACCTTACATCATCAAGACCAGATATCATGTTCTCAGTATGTGTATGTGCAAGGTTTCAAGTCAATCCAAAAGTTTCTCATCTCACAGCAGTCAAAAGGATCTTCAGATACCTAAAGGGCCAGCCTAAGTTGGGTCTATGGTATCCAAGGGAATCATCTTTTGATCTGGTAACTTACTCAGATAGTGACTATGCTGGTGCAACCCTAGACAGAAAATCCACAACTGGTAGATGTCAATTTCTTGGTTGCAGACTCATATCATGGCAATGCAAGAAGCAAACAATTGTGGCCAACTCTACAACTGAAGCAGAATATGTTGCAAGTGCAAGTTGTTGTGGCCAAGTTCTTTGGATCCAGAATCAATTGCTTGACTATGGGTACAATTTTCTTAACACCATTATTTACATTGACAACAGTAGTACTATTTGTATCATTAAAAATCCAGTTCAACATTCAAAAAACACATTGAAATCAGACACCATTTCATAAGAGATTGCAATGAGAAAAGGTTAATTCAAGTTGTCAAAATTGATTCTGAAAATAATTTTGCAGACCTTCTCACAAAAGCTTTTGATTTAGGTAGGTTTAAATACCTGGTAGCAGGTATTGGTATGATAAATCTTTGAAAAACATGTGTTTTGTATATAAATAAACAAGTTCTGGCCTCTAATCATGGTACTGCTAGTTAGTCATAAGGTGCTGTCAGTACAGAATTGGTACTGTTAGTTCAAAATTTGCTCTGTTTTTGCTCATCTTGATGTTTAAAAGTTAACATCAAGATGATCCCTTTGTTTCCAGTTGATGAGCCTTGCCCAATCTGCCGGAAGGTTTGTTTGGATTCTTTTGGCGATCATGCGGTCCATTGCAAGGAGTTACCTGGTTTCAAATATAGATATGATTTGGTCAAGGATGTTTTGTATGATGTTCTTAAACGAGCAGGAATTTCTTCCAAAAAGGAGGCCCCTGTGAACTTTCTGACGGATCCGCTTGAAGGGAGGTCTACTTTACGGCCGGCTGATATACTTGTGTTTGGGTGGGCCCGGGGGAAACATGCTTGTGTGGATCTTACAGGGGTGTCCCCTCTCGTTGGGCTCAAGGACAATGGGTTTGCTGCGGGACAAGCTGCGTTGAAAGCGGAATCGAGCAAAGTTACTAAACACGAGAAGGCTTGTTTAGAAAATCAACATGTGTTTATCCCTTTTGCTTTTGATACATTTGGTTTTCTAGCTCCGGAGGCAAGAGAGTTTTTGACTAGGGTACAACGGGTTGTGCAAAGTAATTTGTCGACCCTTAAGAAACAAAACTTCATTTTTAGTAGGATTGGGTTTGCTATCCAAAAGGGGGTTGCGGCGCAACTTGTTGCTCACTTGCCTAACATCTTATTGTAATTGTTATTTTTCAATTAAATCAAATGCATTAAGAATTCAAAAAAAAAAAAAAAAAGTTAACAATGCTATAAAACAAGTGCTTTGCACTCTGTTCTTTTGGTTTACAATTAACCATTTCAGGTTACTCAAGATTGCTAACAAAATCAGGATATGGAAATGGTAATCAGTTCACCAAGTTTTTCAAACTTTAAGAGATGACTAGTCCAAAGCAAACGGCTCTTGGTAAAGACTTCTCAAATCCGTTGATAGCTGATAGTTTGCTAAAAACTATAAGGTAATCAGTTCACCCAGTTTCAAAAACTTGAACGAACTGACTAGTCCAAAGCAAACGGCTCTTGGTAAAGACTTATCAAATCCGTTGATAGCTGATAGTTTGCTAAAAACTATAAGGGATATTTTCTAAAATTTCAAAGAGACTGCCAAGTTTTATTTCAAAACAAGGTACTGGTAGTTCAAATTTTAGTACTGGTAGAGTAAAATGGTACTGCTACATAGCCGTTGAGTCTGTCAGGTTAAAAGATAGCCGTTGTTTTTAAAGGGTATTTTTGTGAATTATTCATGTTTTCCTCGAATTAAGGATATAGTTATTATAATAAAAGATCTTTTTGACCGCCTCTTCAATTACTTATCCATAACTTTTATAGTCGGTCAAAAGTCATTTTTCTCATAATCAATCCTTATCATAATTCACTCTCACCTTTCATCTTCTACCAGTACAACAATAAAATCCCACCAACGAAATCAAAATTTTCATCAAACCTTTCACCATGGCTCGTCTAAGTTTTGTTAAATGGCACAACCAATTAGCATTTTTGGAAAAGTCTGATGACAATGAAACTTTTCATCAAGCAGTGGATTTTCTTAACAATTCTTATGTCAGGTTTGCTTTACTCGTGAATCCCACTATTTTTGAATCTCAAATTTCACAATTTTGGCAAACTGCTAAAGTTAACACTCTTAGGGATGGGATTCAAGAGTTAATGGTCACAGTGGATGGTAGAACCTTGACTTTTACCGAATCATCCATTAGAAGACATCTTCGTTTGGATGATTCAGATGGCATTAGTCAACTACCTGATACTAAAATTTTTGAAAATTTGACAAAAATGGGGTATAATGTAACTTCTACAAAGCTTACATTTCTTAAAAAGCATTTTACCCCTCAATGGAGATTTTTGATTCATACCATCCTTCATTGTTTAAGCCAAAAGAAAACCTCATGGGAGCAATTTAGTGGTAACATGGCTGCAGCTCTCATTTGCCTGGCAACAAACAAGAAATTCAACTTTTCAAAATATATTTTTGAAGGATTGGTTAAAAATGTGGACAGTGAAACAAAGTTTTTGATGTACCCAAGGTTCATTCAGTGCCTCATCAACAAATCCAAACATTTGTTACTTCCCCCAAACAAACCTTTTAAAACTCCCAAACTTACACACAAGGTGTTTTCAAACATGAAAATTGGTTTTCAAGGAGAAGAAGTACCACTTTTTGAGGAAATGTTACCACAACATTCTGAAGAACCTGATCATTCATCACCACATCCATCACCAGTACCATCACTCACACCAACAGTACCATCAGTCACACCACCATCACCAGTACCAATACCATCTCATCAACAAACACAAACACCATCTGCAACATCACCATCATTATCACATCATAACTCACCACCACAATCTCCTCCACAACAAAGTGTAGATGCTCAGACTATAAGGGAATTAAAGGAGCAAGTACAGCACTTGCAAACTTCTCTTGCGAGTCAAAACAAACATTTTACAGAGATCAACACCAAGTTAGTTAAGAGGGTTGAGAAATTAGAGTTGAAGGTGAAATTGTTGAAGGGTAAAGGAACATCTCAGTTGGTTGTTTCTAGTTCCTCAAGTTCAGATGCAGAGGGTTTGGGTCTCTCTTCCAAAAAGGGGAGGATGAGTAGTTCTAAAAATGAAGAAGAGATTCAATTTCAGTTTCATGAAGGAACTCCAGTGTTTGATGAAGAGCCTGCTATTCAAGAAACAGAGCCTGCTACTCAAGTTAGCTTGAAAGATACTGCTGAAAAAGATACTGCTGAAGCAAAGCAAGTTGCTGCTAAAGCAGAGCAAGAGCCTGCTGGGATTCAGAGGCTATTAGCTATGAATTTAAAAGGTTCTAATCAAGTGTCTTACAAAAGAAAGAGGGGATCACAGCCTCAGGGGAGGTTTCTTGTCTCTGATGAACAATCTGCTGCTCCAAGTCCAGTATCATCACCAAAAGACAAGGGCAAGAAAATTTTAGTTGAAGATGAACCAAAGCCTAAAAAGATGAAGCAGAATGAACAAGCACAATTGATTGTATATGAAAAATTGTCCAAACAGCTTCATGAAGAAGAAGTTATGAGGGCTGAAGAAGAATCAAGAATGTTGCAAGAAAAGTTTGATGCTCAGCTGCAATACATCATTTCCATTGATCCAATTGTAAGAGGTGAAGCTTACACTCTGGTGTGTGATGAGTCTCTCAGCTCAGATGAAATGACAATCAAGCTCAATGATTTCATCACCAAGAAATACAATCAAGAGGCATTGGATGATGTCTATCAGCAAATCCAGAAGAATCAGAAGAAAGGATTCAAAATGCCACATTCTGAAGCAGATCAGAAGAAATTCTTCATGATATATCTGAAAAGAGAAGTGAACATGAAGGATCATCAACTCAAAGGTAAATCTTTTGATGAATTGAAGCTTATATACTTAGAGGCTTACAGAAGAAACAAAACCAGTTTTGTCATGGATACACAAGAAAGACCTTCCAAAGGAAGAAAAGATGATCAGAAGGAACAAGCAGAGAAAGCAGAATTGCCTTCTTCAGACAAGAGAAATGGTTGTCCATGTTCCACAAATTATTTTTGCTGAACCTTTACATGCAAGTCATCCAGTCATAGATTGGGAAATCTACAATGATAAGTTTGGCAAAGCATGGAAGATAACAAGAGTTGGAAACAAGGTTGAGATTTTCAAGAACTTTGAAAATCTTCTTAGAGCATGTAACAGAATGGATTTAGATGAATTATGGGTATTAGTTCAAGAGAAGCTGAAAACCAAGTATAAGCCAGATGCAAAGGAGCAAGAGCTATGGGTTGAGTTCAGCAGACTATATGATCCAAATCCTTCTGATACTCATTGGAAATTTCCTTACTATGATTTATCTGTTACATGGGAATACTTCAGCATGAGTCATGTTCATCATCTTTCCACTCAGAGTGGAATAGAGCTCTTTATGCTAGGTGAGAAGGAGTATCCTTTAAGCTATGAAGTATTATCAGTTTTGATCTCCAATAAGCTTTTGTGTGAAGAAGAGACTGAAGCAGTCAAAAGATTGAAGGAGAGCATACTTGATCAGTATGAAAGCCTAAGAAGAAAAAGATAAGGTTTTTGGAAGAGTTCCCTCAAATCCTCAAGGTATGAATTTTATTCACAAAGAAACTTGGTTATTTTATATGGGAATAACAAGTTTAGGGGAGGATTGTTGGGAATAAAATGCACAAAGTAAAGAGTCTGCCAGAAGAGCCTGCTAGTGATAGTTAAGCCTGCCTCTTCAGTTTTGTTGATGTTGAAGATATACTAACAGTACCTTCTGGGTAAGAAGGTACTGCTAGTTTAAGAAGGTCCTGCCAGTTTTCACGACAAGTTGCTATATTTTAATTAGAGATATTTACTTGTATTATTAGTCTTTGTACAAAGTTATACGTTAAGTAGAAGTAGTACAGAAGTCTCAGTAGATATAATGGAGTGTTTTACCTTGAAAGGTGTAATATTAGGATAAGATAAACCTCTAATATATTATATTAAGCAACTTGACCACTTGTAATAAGGGCTCCTTATACTATAAAAGGAACCCTTAAGACACCTTCTTAGACACAACTTTCCCAGCTCTCACACTCATCTTTCCCATGCATAACTTCCATATTTAAACCCTTTCACATATCAAAGATTCAAGGTTACACTTGTAATCCTGGTGATAGTTTAGATCACCCGTATTATTTCATCAATAATATTGAATCATTTTGTGTTCATTCTCATTTACTTATTCACCACCTTTGTTCCTTTAGTGTGTTTTAGTAAATTCCGCGTGCTAACTCACATTCATTCATAAATATCCTAAACACATTACTGAGATTAACATCCCAAGTGTTTGCACAAATCAATATATATATATAAACAATCCTTCCACATAAACCAAGCAACATTGCATTTTTACTAGTTAAATATAATTAACTACGACTTATACAATATTTATTCCAATTCAATCTTTCAAGCAAAAATCTCCACCAATTCACCACTTGAGCCAAAAATTTTATGTTTTTCGAAACCTCAATAGTTTCATAATTTTTATGTATGCCGATCTGTACATATAGCCATAAAAGTGTATATATCGACTTAAACTCGCGTAATTACCATAAATCTCATTTGTATCATCAATTTAGTACCACAAGCAACAAGATTTACTACACAAGCAGGAAATACTCTAGTGACTACAAAAACATAATGAATGTCGAGCACCATGAATGCATACACAAACCATAGCTTTTTCATTTTAGCAAAACATATACATTTAACATTTGGTAACATCATTTGACATCAAAATAACATGAGATAAGAAAGATTAGAACACTTTTGATGATTCCTTACAAAGTTGGTGTTTGTACAAGAGCCAAAGGACCAAGAAAACAACCCAAATTGCTCCAAATTTACCCAAATCACGTTCCGATTAACCCAAAACACTTGAAAATACACCCCAATTAACTTGAGCTTCAACAAAAATTTGTGGATCTTGAATTCTTGAATGAGCGTGGGTAATGATGAGAGAAAAGTGATCTAGGTAGTTTTGTAAGGATAAAATGAGAGTGTGTTTTCGTTGAGTTACAATTTAGGGTAATAAGTATATTATATAAGTTAAATATTTACTTAGTGGAGAAATTTTGTCCCATAGTGGGGGAGTTCCATCTAAGGCCGGGTATGGACAAGCAAGAGGAGGGGGAAAAACATTTTTACTCCTCGTTGGTGTATCGTGTGTCGGTTTAAGCTTAAATGCTACTATAAAGTCCCGGTTTGATGTTTTTGGACACGTATACGCAAAATAAAGTTTTTACCGACGTTTTTGTCAGAAATGTAATAAAATATTATGACTGACTCAAAAATATGTTTATATGACTGTTAACATATATACTGTTGTGTCGGTGCGCGTGCGGCGTTGTTTTTCAGTAAAATGCAAGAAAGCTCTCAGTAATTAATGAAACTTGTCAATAACCACCAGAAATAGAATATTTCACACTTACTGACAAAAATCAACATTTTTAGTAAACATTGAAAGCTACAATGTGCGGGACAGCTCCCAAAAACGTTAAAAAGTGCTAAGAAACATGTAGTAACGTGTAGTTACGCATAAAACACTCTGATTAGGCAAAAAATGATCCGTTTTTAGGGGGTCATTTAAGCCCGGAATTGAATTTATTTCATCAAATATTGCCCTAAATCGTTCCTTTTGTGATTTTAGGTACTTTTGGAGTGAATTCTGGAAAAGGAAGCATTTCGGACATTTTTGGAGCATAAAAGTGAAGAAAACGGCAAAGTCTTAATTTTCATTGCTGGGAACAGTACCTGACGGCGTCAGCAAATCCTACATGACGGCGTCAAGAGGAAAAACAAGAGGTGAAGAGGATGGAGTCCATGACGGTCCAGAACACTTTTGCATTAGGGCGTGACGGCGTCACCAAGGCCGTCATGACCCCTTAACACGTGACGGCCCAGAGGAGAAATGCTCTTGACGGCGTCAGATCTAGATCTAGGCAATCCGATTTTATTATGGGCGGCGGGTTGAGGGCGTCAGAATTTTGTTCTTGACGCCATCACCTTAGGAAATCTATATATACTCTTTGTAATTTTCATTCATAAGGGAGGAGAATTTTAGGGTCGACTTGAATAAACCCTAGCACGTTTTTAACAGTATTTTCAAGGGTTTTCACCCCTTGAATCCTTTCATGTTCAATTAAGATAAGTATCCTTTCAATTCATTCAATATCTCTATGTGTTGTTTGAATATATCTTACGCTTGTCTTGATTTCAACATGCTAGGCTAGATCTCTTATGTGTTTGCTTAGATGTAATGAAACCTAGATATTGATTATAGGTTGATTGCTTGTTTATAGTTGTAATGGATGAATAATTTCGATGTTAGGCTTTAGAAAACTGGCAGACTTCCATAGTGTAACTTGCTTGAACGTCTTAAGAAGCATGAACCAATGCGTACTAGGTTTTTATGGTTGTATTTAATGCATGAGCGAATTCTAATGATCCCATGTTAGGAGCTTCTTGCAGGCTCGACATAGGAGTGAAGTAGGAGCTTATAGAGTTGGGGAAGTACGTACGCCACCCCACGATTGGTATTAAGGAATATAACCCGTCATCCACGCAACTGTAACAAACAATTAACCTGTAAAAGATATCTAGGGAGTAATGAAATCTAAGTAAACACAATTCTCCCATTTATTGTTCACACCACTAGTTTAATTAGCTTTATTTACATTTTTGTTATTTTATTTTGATTGCATCTTTAGTTATTGGGTTAGTTGGTTAGCAACTAATTCTGCCCACTCTTCCAAAACCCGAGATTTTACTTGCTTTTCATAAAATATAAAAATAAAAAAAGAATCATCCCTCACCTCTAGACCTAGTTTTTAGGCTTTCTAATCCTAGCGACACTATTCCTGAGTTGAATGATCAATCCCCCGGTACTTGTCACTATACTATACTACAACGATCAGGTACACTGCCTGGTGGGGGTTGTAAGCTTCTCGAGATCCCTCGAGAGGTAAAGCCTGGTGCAATTCCCACGCATCAAGTTTTTAGCGCCGCAACCCGGGGAATAGTTATTGTCTAGGTTAGGATTTTTTTTATTAGGTCTACTTGCTAGATTCCTTTCTAGTAAGGTTTTATTTTTATTTTTAGGTTTTCTTTAGTCTATCTTATTTCTTCGTGCCTTTGTTTGTAACCTTTACCATCCGACATCATGGAAGGTGGTAACATCCTTGAACCCATCAACCCACCACTACAAAACCACCAACAAAACCCACCACTAGCAAACCAACCTCTTAGGCCCCGAACCCTAGGAGAGTATTCCCAACCTAGCCACCAAGGCTATCGAAACACTATTGAGCTCACCCAAGGAGCCAATGTGTCTCCCTTGCGATCCGACACCATCCGGTTGGTGCAAAGCGGATGTGCATTCCATGGACTTCGTTCCGAAGATCCTAATCAACATCTCAAGGACTTCCTTAAAATCGTAGATTCTATAGACCTTGATGTTACAACTAGAGAGTCGACCCGATTACGCCTATTCCAATTCTCTCTACGTGATCAAGCTAGTCAATGGCTTGAACGTTTACCCGCGGGATCCATCACCTCATGGGATGATCTCACCACTCGTTTCCTTGCTCAATTTTTCCTACCGGGGAGAACCACCAAGCTTAGAAATGATATCTTGATGTTCCAACAACGTCAAGGTGAAACTCTATATGAAGCATGGACTCGTTTCAAGGACTTACTCCAAAAAGTCCCTCATCATGGCATAGATCTTTGGCTCCAAGTCCAAATCTTCTATGACCATATCGATCTCTCCACAAGGCGAACCATTGACCAATCGGCCGGTGGCAAGCTACGTGATCTTAGTGCGGAAGAATCATGGGAACTCATAGAAGATCTTGCTCTATATAACAACGAAAGTTGGAATGATCCTCGTGATTTGAACAAAACGGTCAAGGTAATATCTTTGCCTTCGAACAATTCTAGGACTCCCGACCGTAGGATCATGGAACTTGAGGACCAAGTCAAGTTTCTCATGAAATCTTACGAAGCTCCTAAACCTTCAAGCCAAGTGAACAAAATCACTTCTTCATGCGAATTATGTAGTGGTCCCCATGACACTCGTGATTGCATGGAACTCCTCGGAACAGCTTTTGCGGACTACGCATCTTTGCGTACCGACGAAGTGAGAGATAAGTGGTACAATTTCAAACCCGAGCCAAACCCTTACGGTGATTCCTACAACCCTTCTTGGAAAAATCACCCGAACCTTAGGTGGAAACAAAATCAAAACAATTCTTCCAATCCGCCTAATCGTTACCAACCAAACGGTCCACCCTCCAACCGTACTTTCAACAACAATCCTTCTAATAACTATGGTAGTACCAACAATCTTGAAGGATTGATGTCCAAGTTTATGGCATCTCAAGAAGATCGCATAGTTAAGTTTGAAACCGAATTCAATCAACAACAAACGGAGATGACCAATAAGATTGACAACTTGTTGAAAGCCCTCAACAACCAAGCGTTAACTACACCTAGGAAGGACACTAGGGATGCCAATAGCGGAATCCAAACTAAGGACCCCTCGTCATCCAAACACGTCCACTTTGTCAATGTTGTCACCGTTAAGCCAATAGATAAGGATATAGAAGAAAGTGACAAGGATGAAGGTGGAGTAGAAACCGAGACTAGGGATGAAATTAAGGAAGTTGAGGTTAATAAGGGAGAAAAGTTAGAGGAAGTAGAAAATGTAGAAGAGTACTTTGATAAGTTGCCCACCAAGGAAGAACGGGAATATCACAAGGATTTATTCAATGATCCCGAGACACCATATATCCTTGGTTCACCCCTTATTAAAGTAGGTGACCCCTCTAACATTAACATACCATGCAACATTGGGCATATGCATGTATGGAAAGCTTATATCGATCCTAGGTCTCCTATAAACATCATGACTAGGACTTATTATAATTGGGTAATGAAGAAACAACTTGGTTATAGGATGATGCCCAATAAGAATTTGATAAGTAATTTTGTAGAAAGAGTGAAAGGATTGCATGTGATTGTTGGAAACTTCACTTATGAGACCGATTTTGTGATAGTGGAGGATACTCGTCCGGTGATAGATGATTGCTTAAGTCAAGTAGTGTTTGGAAAACCGTTCGTTGAGGCCTCTAAGATGAGTTATGATCCGACTCTAGGGATAGTTAGATTCAAGGAAGAGAATGATGAGATTGCTTACCAAATTCCCTATAAGATTGAACAATACCGCCTCCTATCAAACATAGAAAAGGAACACAAACAAGCGGTTTACTATAGGAATGATGAGGATAGATGTAGAGGAGTAGAGTATGTTATGAATAAAATACTTGGTTTCTACAAAGAATGCTTGCAACTAGGTCCAGAATACAAAACTAATGTAGGAGATGACCTATAAAGTGAGACCAAGGATGATGTCACGTAATTGCCCATGACCTTGAGTCTAGCTACAAGACTCGTAAATAAAGAAAAGCGCTTCTTGGGAGGCAACCCATGCTTTGTGTGATTTTTATTTGTCTGATTGTTATTTGTTTCTGTATGCATGCTTTATTTTTATTGTTGGTAGATCATGTTTCAAAACTAAAATGATGAAAATACTTTATTTTGTCGTTTGGCTTTGTCTTAACTTCATCCAAAGGTATTTCGCAAAAGATAAGTGTAAGGGGAAACCCCAAATATGTTTTTAAGAAACAAAATTTATCATGATTCTCCACAATATTAAATGGACATGTATATTCGTATTTGTTAGAGTCAAATGCTTGTATCGAGTCATAATGATGTTTTGCAGGATTTTCCAGGAAGTAGGACATAAGTTTTCCAGAAATTTTCCGGAAACTTAACGTAAGAATTTATGCAGATCACTTCTGACAGCGTCAGGAAGAAATTCCTGACGGCGTCATGTGTAAAATTCTAGAAATTTTGCTAGTTTTGTTTTTCTAACGGAGTCTTAAAGTTTTTGTTAAATCTTTAGTTTTATAAACTCCAGGAAATCTGCAAACATTCATTCCACAAGCATTATATCTCTTTAATTCCTAGAAAGCAATTTAAGATATATATGTTATTTTTTCTAGGATTTATTAGTATATATAGATTGCCACCGATTTTACGCGAGGTTGCCTTGTTTGTTTTCTCAGGTTTAACAGGTTATGTATGACAAGAAGATGATTTATATTCTGGAAGGGAAGCTTTAATTGTTCATTTTTTTGGAGGAAAATCTAACCTTGTTACCACACTATCCACACCGAGCGAATCAGGGGAGTATTTGGTTTCATTCTTTTACCTGTTTTCACTTTTACATTCTTTAATTGAACATTGGGGACAATGTTCATCCTAAGTGTAAGGGGAGGGTAAATGATGATACCTTATAGGATACACTTTCACTTGAATTTGTTTGTTTGATGGTAGGTGTGTAATAAAACTATGAGAAATACTTGTTAGTGTAATTTTAGCGCCAAATTTAAAATTTTTTACAACATTTAGGAGTGAAACTTTAGCCATAGCAAGCGTCTCATGGATAGGAGATTGTATGACTAGCACAAAACCGTACCATTCAGAAAAATTTTCCACCCAAATACGTGAGGTTCGCCTTTAGATTTGATAGGAAAAGCATTTACTTTTAGTGCTTATGAGTGTACCGGTAGCATTTAGATTCTAGAACTTGCGTTAGTGATGCATCCCGAGACCGCTAGTGAGACTACATTCGTGTAGTAGGATTTACTACATGATAAGAGGCATTAGGATCACCCTTGTGTTAAACCCGTATCATAATTACTTGACCATTTAAGTCATATTACTTGGCTAGTAAAGTCAATTAATTTTTCCCACACCTTAGCGTTGTACTCATTTTTAGTACACGAAACCCCTAGTACACCCCTCCGAGCCTATCTTTTCGTTTCTAACTTTAAGCATCTTACTTAAAGGAAGAATTTGTTACAACCCACTTAAATGTACAACCAAATCGCCTTAGCCTTCCGTGTATGCACTCATCTTTAGTGCATTATTGTTACATGTTAAACCCTTAGTTAATTATCTAATTGATTACATGGTTGCTAAGTCGAGTCATATCCTTGTACATATTGTTTTGGGACGATTGGGACTCATGGGTAAAGTACTAATGTTATGGAGTAATGGGGAAGAACATCATTTATTACCCCCATATGTGCGTTAATCTTAAAAGTACTCCAAGTGTTTTGATTATCTTAATTCGAGTCATTACATTAGTTTATTGTAAAGTATGTAAAAATTCAAGTGTAAGGGGAATGTACATTCCCTATGATGTATTATTTTGGATGGTAGGGTAAGAGTGTATGCAAAAAAAAAAAAAAAAAAAAAAAAAAAAAAAAAAAAAAAAAGAGAAAAAGAGAAAAAAAACATACGGACTACCATCCCGTTTCATTCTATGTTTGTTTTATGTTTTTGTTATTTTTCATTTATTAGCTTAAGTCGAGTCTAGTCTTGGCTTAGCAACGCCATATTGTACATGTAATTAACCAAGATGATTAACTCGCCACCAGTAAAGATTGCCTTTAGCCAACAAAACCGTGTATTCCATATCCCTACACCTAACATTATAACCCTTTGAAAGACCTCTTTGATAGTTTATCCTAGGTGCTTACGCCATGTGATGGAGGTTTGATCCTTTCCCAAGCCTATGGTAATCTATTTTGCTATGACAGGTAGTGAGAGATGTTTTCCATTTCCATATTGTGATATATATACTTTATTACACCCGACAGATGTGAGTATCTAAACACTATTTGTGAGGTGCTAGTGTATGACCTCCGTGCTTGTCTTTGGTCTTTAGTGGAACGATTATTTATTGTAATTACTTTTATACTAGTGTTAAATGACCCCTAACTTGTATTTTGATTAGAATAAAAGCGCATTTGCTTGAGGACAAGCAAATCTCAAGTGTAAGGGTATATGATGAGGCGAAAAATGATCCGTTTTTAGGGGGTCATTTAAGCCCGAAATTGAATTTATTTGATCAAATATTGCCCTAAATAGTTCCTTTTGTGATTTTAGGT
Source organism: Artemisia argyi (assembly GCA_030686995.1). Taxonomy (NCBI): domain Eukaryota; kingdom Viridiplantae; phylum Streptophyta; class Magnoliopsida; order Asterales; family Asteraceae; genus Artemisia; species Artemisia argyi. The sequence continues at coordinate 56,541 of JARVZY010002810.1, forward strand.
ACTTTTGGAGTGAATTCTGGAAAAGGAGCATTTCGGACGTTTTTGGAGCATAAAAGTGAAGAAAACGGCAAAGTCTTAATTTTCCTTGCTGGGAACAGTACCTGACGGCGTCAGCAAATCCTACATGATGGCGTCAAGAGGAAAAACAAAAGGTGAAGAGGATGGAGTCCATGACGGTCCAGAACACTTTTGCATTAGGGCGTGACGGCGTCACCAAGGCCGTCATGACCCCTTAACACGTGACGACCCAGAGGAGAAATGCTCTTGACGGCGTCAGATCTGGATCTAGGCAATCCGAATTTATTATGGGCGGCGGGTTGACGGCGTCAGAATTTTGTACTTGACGCCGTCACCTTAGGAAATCTATATATACTCTTTGTAATTTTCATTCATAAGGAAGGAGAATTTTAGGGTCGACTTGAATAAACGCTAGCACGTTTTTAACAGTATTTTCAAGGGTTTTCACCCCTTGAATCCTTTCATGTTCAATTAAGATAAGTATCCTTTCAATTCATTCAATATGTCTATGTGTTGTTTGAATATATCTTACGCTTGTCTTGATTTCAACATGCTAAGCTAGATCTCTTATGTGTTTGCTTAGATGTAATGAAACCTAGATGTTGATTATAAGTTGATTGCTTGTTTATAGTTGTAATGGATGAATGATTTCGATGTTAGGCTTAAGAAAACTGGCAGACTTCCATAGTGTAACTTGCTTGAACGTCTTAAGAAGCATGAACCAATGCGTACTAGGTTTTTATGGTTGTATTTAATGCATGAGCGAATTCTAATGATCCCATGTTAGGAGCTTCTTGCAGGCTCGACATAGGAGTGAAGTAGGAGCTTATAGAGTTGGGGAAGTACGTACGCCACCCCACGATTGGTATTAAGGAATATAACCCGTCATCCACGCAACTGTAAAAAACAATTAACCAGTAAAAGATATCTAGGGAGTAATGAAATCTAAGTAAACACAATTCTCCCATTTATTGTTCACACCACTAGTTTAATTAGCTTTATTTACATTTTTGTTATTTTATTTTGATTGCATCTTTAGTTATTGGGTTAGTTGGTTAGCAACTAATTCTGCCCACTCTTCCAAAACCCGAGATTTTACATGCTTTTAATAAAATATAAAAATACAAAAAGAATCATCCCTCACCTCTAGACCTACTTTTTAGGCTTTCTAATCCTAGCGACACTATTCCTGAGTTGAACGATCAATCCCCCGGTACTTGTCACTATACTATACTACAACGATCAGGTACACTACCTGGTGGGGGTTGTAAGCTTCTAGAGATCCCTCGAGAGGTAAAGCCTGGTGCAATTCCCACGCATCATACTCAAAATAGCAATAATAAATAGAAATTTATTATTATATTAGCTTATGAAAATTTCCATTGTCACAGTCTCCTCAGCTAACTGGCGAAATCCTCCCGGATTTCAATTCGTGTTACTCGATGAACTAGAAAAGAGATGCGGATATTTTCGCTTGATTTCATTCTCTCGCTCCCAAGTATACTCGGGACCTCTGCGAGAGTTCCAGTGGACCTTCACGATTGGGATACGACTCTTCTTCATTCGTTTAACTTCCCGGTCCATGATCTTAATTGGCTCTTCGACGAAATTCAACCTTTCGTCGACTTGGATCTCTTCCAAGGGAATAGCATGATTATCATCAGATAAACACTTTTTCAAGTTGTTGACATGAAAAACGTTATGCACAGCACTGAGTTCAGAAGGCAATTCGAGTCGATAGGCTACCAGCCTGACTCTGGCAAGAATCTCGAAAGGTCCAATATAACGAGGGTTTAGTTTCCCACGTTTACCAAATTTGATCACACCTTTCCATGGCGAGACCTTCAACATCACTTTATCACCCACTTGAAACTCAAGGGGTTTTCGCCTCTTGTCGGCATAACTCTTTTGACAGTCACGAGCAGCTTGCATTCTGCTCTTGATCTGCACGATCTTCTCAGTAGTCCCATGGACTAGGTCTGGTCCTGTAAGTTGGCTTTCTCCGACTTGCCCAACATATCGGCGATCTGCACTTACGACCATAAATTGCTTCATATGGTGCAGCCTTGATGCTAGTGTGATAGCTGTTATTATAGGAAAACTCGACCAAAAGCAAATGCCTATCCCAGCGATTCCTAAAATCAATAACACACGCTCTGAGCATGTCCTCTAATGTCTGAATGGTCCTCTCACTTTGACCATCAATCTGAGGATGATAGGCTGTACTCATATCGGGATCTGTTCCCAACGCGTCCTGGAGAGATATCTAGAAATTTGATGTGAAACGACTATCTCGATCAGAGATGATTGAAACAGGCACTCCGTGCCTTGCAAAAATTTCTTTTACGTACAGCCGAGCAAGCTTGTCCATACTATCGTTTTCCCTTATTGGAAGAAAATGAGTAGACTTAGTGAGACAGTTCACGAATACCCAAATTCTTTCGTAACCGCTCGAGGTCTTTGGCAGTTTGGTGATGAAATCCATGGTTATGCGCTCCCATTTCCATTCTGGTATCTCAGGTTTACAAGCAAGTCTGACGGTCTCTGATGTTCAACCTTGACCTTCGAACACGTTAAACACTTACTAACGTATTCTGCTATGTCGGCCATCATGTTTGGCCACCAATATAGCTTCTTCAGGTCCATGTACATCTTGTCAGATCCTGGGTGGATGGAGTATTTGGACTTGTGTGATTCATGCATGATCAAATCACGACTTCCTCCGTACAACGGAATCCAACTCCTGTCCCCCTAACACAAAACTTCATCGGATCTCTTTACGAAACCATTCTTACTTTCTAGCATACCATAAATTTTCTCGCTGGGTCGGTTCTCTTCTTTGAGCCTCAAGAATTTTAGCTGGATGGGGAGAAACGATCGTCATACCTAACGATCTAACCCTGAGAGGTCTGATCCATTCTTTTCGACTCAGGGAGTCAGCGACTACATTCGCCTTGCCTGGGTGATAACGGATCTCACAGTCATAGTCACTGAGCAATTCCAACCATCAACGCTGTCTCATGTTCAGCTCCTTCTGGTTCAGAATGTGTTGTAGACTTTTGTGCTCAGTATACACTACGCACTTTGTACCATAAAGGTAGTGTTTCCAAATACGTAGTGCAAACACAACTGAACCTAACTCTAAGTCATGAGTGATGTAATTCTTGTCATGAGTTTTCAATTGTCGGGATGCATATGTTATCACCTTCTCCCTGTGCATTAATACGGCTCCCAAACCTTTATGTGAAGCGTCACAATAAACAAAAAAGTCTTCACTGCCTTCAGGTAGGGCCAAAATAGGTGCGCTATACAACATTTCCTTAAGGAGTTGAAAAGCTTCTTCCTCCTCATCTCCCCAATTGTACTTTACATTCTTCTGAGTTAATGCGGTTAAAGGTTTTGCTATCTTGGATAAACCTTCGATAAACCTTTGGTAATAACCAGCAAGTCCTAAGAATTGGCGTACCTCGGTGGGTGTCGTAGGTGTCGCCCAATCCTTAATTGACTCAATCTTGTCAGGATCCACATGAATACCTTGACTGTCGATCACGTGACCCAGAAATTGTACAGTGGGTATCCAGAATTCGCACTTCGAAAACTTGGCATACAACTCTTCCTTCTTGAGATAATGACCGACTTTTGATATATGATCACAAGTGGTAAAATTTCCTAAACTACAAGTGTTAGAGTTTTACCCATCATGCTATCATCTAGCATTACCATACGTTAGAGACAAATATTACATGTTTCAAGAGACATATTACCAAAATTGTTTTTAAGACATTCATCAAATTGTTTTAAGCTTCAACAACATTCATTTTCTCTTCACCTCTTCTTCTTTCCCATGTTTGATATGAAGTGAGTGAGACACTTGACCATATCATTGGTTTTCTTGAACTCCTCGGTTTCTTTGTAAATTATTGGGAGTTGATCAATGTATGTGGTGGGATCGAGTTGATAGTTTTGGATTATGTCATTAGGATCAACTTCAACTTCATCAGAAGAGTCGGTGGGAGGATGTGGCCTTTTTCCTTCAACCATGAACCTCTACGTCCGTCCCTCGGTGAGAGGTACCATCACATGATCATGAAGAAAGTGGTCATCATTTATTAGAGAAGGTTGCATTCCATTTACGTATCTTGCAAGGGGAGAGAGAAGCATTGCATAAGGAAGCACCATTTTTTCAGTACGGAATACACTAGCCATTCTTTTGACAATGTAGTAGTCAAGGTTGAAAGGAGTTCCATGAATGGGACAATAGATCATATAGACAAGGTAAGCATTAGGGTGATCCTTGTTCCTAACAAGACAGATGACATTTTCTCTAAGGAGTTGTTCCCACTTTTTGTATTGAGGAATCATCTCGGAGAGCTCCATTTGGAATGGGTCTTGACGGATGAGTTCGGATTTTCTAGTGAGACGAGTTAGTGAGTTTCTTTCAATGAATATGGTGTTCCTAACCGTGATGGGATCATCAAGAGGAGTGAGATAGACTTGATGTGGATCGATCATTCCTTGAAGTTTAGCAAGAGACCAGTCGTTTGATTACATGCAAATACCTTGACATAGAATGCGAAGGACTTCAGAAAATAGTGTGAGGGGTAGGATAATGGTTTGATTGTTGATGATGAAGGAACTAGAGATAGTTTCATCATCATTGCAAATGACAAGGATACTTTTATAGAATTCAAGAACAAAGACGGGACAAATTTGTCCGTTGATATGAAGGAGACAATCAAAGTTAATTCTAAAAATGCCATGAGGGATATTGGTGTCATCGAGGATGGATTGGTCAACAACACGTCCTTCGTGGAAGAAACGTTTTTGAAGCATTTTAAATGCTTTTCGGTCATTGGGAGAGAGGTTATCTTTGCGATGATGCATAGGGAAGTAGTGGGCGGTGTCGCGGTAGTCTTGTTGAGTCGACTTAGGCATGTTTAGAAACATAGAACAACGCATAAGGTGATGATACAAAATATAGGTCAAGACTTTTATATACAAAAATACTTCTAAGTGTATTATATCACAATGTTAGTCAAATGGATTTAGAAACTCATCATAATTTAGTTGAAAATTATAGTTTTTGATGAAACCTTAACTATTCCACATTTTGTATTAACAATGTTAAATTACACCATCTAATTATTTCATTAAGGTTTTGAGAATTCTTGTGGGAGGAGTGTAATGTTTAATTACACCATGTTTATCTAAAACAAAACTAATAATCACAGTGTGCTGATCATTAAGTGTTAATTTGATAAACCCATTTAGATGAACATTAAGAACAAAACACTTAGAAATTCATAAATTACAATTTAGTAAGATTAGTATTTATGGAGATGGTTAATTTGATGAGATGAATGATGATGAATCTCCAGGAGGGTTTGACGGTGTTTTTAGGTCGAGTTTTATGAGGGAAAGGGTAAAGTGAGAGTGTGCAATGATCATCATATTATAATCTATTTTTATGATTCCAAAGGATCCAACACCTTATAGCCACGGGATCCGGTATGATTGAAAGTTTGACGTAAGATGTTGATCCTAGTTGTTTTCCATGTTTTATTAGTTCATATTTTTGTATGATCCTAGTTCTTTGACGTGGTTCAAAGGAAATGATGATTTACGTTTATGAGAAATATTCAAAGACGTGAGAATAAGAATACGAGATAAAGAAAACGAAACATATATTATATTCCATTCATTTTAATGCACAAAGGAATACGAAGGATTAGATATACAATAAAATAATACATCCTTGTAATGTGTTTAACTTCGATCTTTTCTTGGATTAAGAGGTGTTCGAAGTTTCCTATCATGAAGATACTTAAAGAAAATTATTTGAGTTGAGTATCTGAGAAAAATGATTATAGAAAGTAGTACTATCAAAACTATCAATATATAAAGTTTTATTTTGTAAAATTTAGTTTTTAATTTTTACAAAAATTTATCCTTCTTTATAGTTTGCAAAACATACACGGATCGTATCAAGTTTTTAAAGTATAATATACTCTAAGAAACTTGGTAACGAAGCTCTGATGCCAATTGTAGAAAACTAGAAACGGGGGGGGGGGGGGGGGGGTCTGAATAGTTTTACCAATTAAAACTCCATTTTAAAACATATAGATCGACTTATGTCAATCTAGTTTTCAGGTGTTGGATTTTGATAATAGAAAAGCATATAAAACTAAACTACGAGATAAAGATAGAGATAGAGAGACACAACTACAACACACGTATTTATAGTGGTTCGGCTACAAGGACACCTTCCTTGTCCTACTCCACTCCCCGAGTACCCAACTTGAGAGTTCCGTAAACACTACACAAGATTAACTCCTTTCACCGGCGGAGAAGCCTTCACAATATCGCTTATACTTTATCCGGTACAAAGTTAAATGCCGAGCTCTTCCACGAGGTAGAGCCAACCTTTGTCACCTACACTTTATCCGGTACAAGGATAGATACCGAGTCCTTAGCACGACGGACCAAACCAACACAACTAGTACAACACAACTAAAGGTACCAACGTCCTTTTTACATCTAATGAATCAACACATCTACAACACCCTTTGAGAAGAAAAAAGAACAAGATGCACTTCTGTGATCTTGGAAAAGAAGAATCCTAGCAACTCATGTCACGAGCTTGCAAGTCTTCGAGAGGTCGTGATCTCGCCTTTTAAAAGGAACCTAGAGAATCACAAATAAAGACTACATAGATAGATACTTAGATATGAGGTTAGAGAGTTTAGAACATAGAGAGAAGATATGTCTAAAAGGGGTGAATAATAAGAGAAAATTGTCTTATTATTTATAGGCAAATATGTGCACTATTCACCCGGTTCCACCGGATCCCTTCCCACAGGGATCCGGCCAGTGTAAACCCAGGGATCCGGCCATCCGGTATCAACAGTTCGGATTTGGGTTACATTTTTTGGTTTGGGTTATGGGTAATGATCCATGGTTCATGTGATGTCATGCATGATGTCAAGAACATCTTGGGTCATGGGTTATGAACTTTGGGTTATAGGTTATGGACTTTGGGTCATGGATCATGGGTTTTACCCACTATGAAGTAATGCATGATGTCATGCACTGGGTTATGGGTTATGGATCAAGCTCTATGGTTTATGGGTTATGGACTTGGTTTTGAGTAATGATAGTCCAAGTCTTTCCTAGTTTATTTTCACAAGTAACATGTATTTTATAAAATGTAAGTAATGAAGTTACTTAAGTGTTTTTATAAAATGGTTTTAGTTTTATGTAAACTTGTTAACTAAATATGTTAAAGGTTTGTTTTTTTTAATGAAATGAGTTAGTAAACTTTTAGCTCAAAGCGTTACGTATTTCATATATCTCGTTAAAATGCTTTTACGTTTGTTATCGACAAAACATTAGAATATCGTCAAATATAAAAAAAAAGTTTTTAAGATTTATTTACCTTAACAGTATTGATGTTTTGCTATCGAGCATGCTCTCATAGGTATAAATAATGATCCTCCAATTATCATGGATATTGAACAATGCTTCAAAAATTTCTTCAAATATAAAGGGTGGTTAGAGATGTGTTTTGGTGCTTCATTTTTAAAATATGAAGCAAAAATGCATTTGAAGACTTGGTTGGAGATCTCATTAGGAGAGTGAATAATAATCCTCTGATATGGAGGATTTTGAGTAATGAGTTAAAAATTTCTCTAAATTTGAAGCATTGATTCGAAATGATGATTAATACTTCATTCTTCAAGAAAAAAATATATCGTTTGAAAAATCATGATTTGAGATAGCCTTATAAAATGTACATTATTGTAAATCTAAAAAACAAGAATACAAGAATCAGGGACGGACCTATGCTTGTAGTAGGGGGGGGGGTGCCCCCAACCAAAGTGTTGTGGACAATAAAAAACATGTAGAAAAAGAATGGAAATTGGTAGAAAAAGGTCCGTTGCCCTCACCCAAATAATCAAAGTGTCATCCTCGCTCTTGGATAAAAGTGAAAATTGTTTCCTGTGATTTTGTTTGATCGGAAGAAATGGTGAAAAGGAAACAAGGTGGTAGATGAAGAAGGTGAAGTACACGATTTTCAAAGTTTTTTATTGGGTTAATAAAAAGAATTTGGTCAAAGTTTTTTTTATTGGGTTAGTAAAAGCAAGTACTCTTTAGCAATCTTTTCTTTTGATATGCAGTAATAGGTATTGTGATAATTTTGTTAGTAGCAATATTAAAATGGGTCAAAGTGCCTTTTTTTCTGGTGATATCAATTTGTATGTAGTATAGGATGGTTGTGTCTAGATTATGTTTTGGTATAATAATACCAATAATATTAAGGGTGATACAATAATTTTATTACAATGAAACTTTAATCTTTAAAAATCTTAGTTTATGTAATAATTATTGTGTCCTTGACTCGACCAAATATGTTAATTGAGTAATCTTTGACCCTGCCCAATTCTATTAGACATGTTAAGCGGGTAAACGATTAACCACTCTTATTGCTCGATGCTCCCCGCGATGACATTTTCTGGGTCCGCCACTAACAAGAATGAAAGGAGAAAAAGAGATTTTTATTATGAGATGATCATCAAAGTGGTTACAAGTGTGTAGTATTTATAATGTAAATGAATACATGTAAACCCTAATTGGCCGGTTGTGATAAGAGTGAATATACATAAGCCCATTATTAATATTTACAACACTCCTCCTTGGATATTCACCATTTATCATATGTTATATACTGCCTCATAAAAATCTTATCAAGAAAAACCCAGTGGGATAAAAAAAACTTGATGAAGGGGAAAAAGTAGTGCGCATAATGTTCCTCCTCAATTTAATGTATGTCTTTCAAGCTTCGAAAGTCAATCTTCTGAAGCAGCTGATCAGACATTTTTTATGTCAAAGATTTTGTAATAAAGTCCACCAAATAATTGATGTTAAGAGTATGTCCTGCAAAGATGACAAAATATATGTGTAGCTTCCAACCCAATATCAAATGCACTGGTTAGAAAACATACATTGCTAATACAAATATTAAAAAAGAAAAATACACTCTCAGGACGCATATTAATTATTAAAGCCTCGGTTACACTTATGTATGATACTTGAGGACTAATCATTTTTAAGGGTGCTCACGGTCTAAATATCGGACCGGACCGAGACCGAGTTAGGCAAAAACCCTAGACCGAGACCGGACCGAATGTGGTCGGTCCGGTCTCGGTCCGGTCCAAATAGGCTAAATGTCCGGTTTGTAAGCCGGACCGGACCAGACCGAGACCGAAATAATTAAAATCCTTAGACCGAGACCGGACCGTTGGTCCTTTGGTCAGTCTGGTTTTCGGTCGGTCCGGTCGGTTTTGTCGGTCGATCCGGTCGGATTGCTCATCCTTAATCATTTTATAGAGATATGTGCAAAAGGAATTCATATAATATGCGTCCAAATGATTTTTATCCATAAAAGGATTCATCCAATTTGATCAAGTAAAGGTCATGAGAACTTTATTAATTGCTTCAAGAAGTTGAAATTGCTAGACATGCTTGAGGCATTGTAGATCCTTCATGGAATATGAGAGTAATAATAAAACTTATTTATAGCGAATCAAATACCTCTAGATTGTTTGTCTCATAAAATATCAATAAGATACTTACATCCACCTCGAGACAATTTCTTTTAATAATCAGCTTCGTGTTTTTGTGAATTCATTTGTTCAGAATTCATGTCTCAAAGGACATAACTTTAAAGCTCTTATTTTGCATTCGCACAAAGACTGATGTATATCTAATAGATTTACACATTTATGTGTATGGACTTCATGTCCCTATACTTCTCGTATTTTCACGAGATTACAACTTTTCATGTTGGCCAATCCCTTCGTTGAGCGCACTTTTGAATAATAATTGATTTATGATCTTCATTATGCATAATAGCAAGCGCTATATTGTATGTAAACAAATTTACCGGCGTCATTTTTGTTTCATTTTCATATGATTTTAGACATCATAGAATTTATTGAGATCTCATTAGCTATTCGAGGTTCCTTCATGTCTAGTGTCTCTCTATGAAACTATTATGGGGTTTTTTTTATACATTGAACAACCATCTTATTTTCATGCTCCATATTTTTACCGAGGATTTTTATTTGGAATCGATTAGTATACCATGCTTGAGGCATGTCATAATAAAATGGTGTCCTTGAGGGACAACGTATAATCGGAGCATTTGTAGCTAAAATTTTGTTTTAGGCCAATGTAGATGTATGGCTATTAGATTATTCATTGAATATGAATTCATAAAATTTCTTTTGAGGATCAATAGAATATGATAGTTTATTCCGAATTTGCAGCTACGTCTTCTCTTCTCCTGAAGGAATTATCCTTCTTTTATATCCCATATATGTGCATTTAGGTGGAGTAATTTGAGTTTATGTTGCACAAAAGAAATCGAAATGGGAGATACTTGGTTTCTAACAAAAACCAATTATAAAGGGGAGGATTTATAATGACAGTTTGGCATGATACTAATTTTATTGTTGTGTATATTATATCACGACCCCATACACCAAAATATAGTTTTTCTCTCATCATTATTGAAAGTCTGCAAATTCACCATATTTTCATAAAGAAACACATAATCCGGAATGTATAGCCAACATTTTAATTAGTTGAGCTATTAATCATGCAAACTTGAGGTTACGATTTTGATGACCATTTAGACAATGCATCGATTTGAAAATCTAAATGGTGCACATAGTGGATGTGTATGCCTTCATATATCCACTTGTTTTCTTTCCAGATGATTGAGGGATTGAGCCCCCAATCTTATTTTATGGGTCAATAATTAACTTCCTTTGAGAAATAAAAAAATTAGATTGAATAATCTAATCATTTTATAGTTTTCGTATCATTAATGACTCATAATGATATAACCAGTCATGCCAAAAATATTATAAATAGTGGCCCATAAATTTATGTTATGGCTAGTGATTATCTTCCACAATATATGTATAATGCATGTCGAGGAAGATACACAATAATATAATGCATTCTTAGTATTAAAATTTGTTCCTCACTACAGTTTTATATTTTCTTTTATGGAGCAATAATGTAAACCTCAAAATGTATCAGCATAGATTCTTACATCTATGAAGATAGTGTGTAATTTAAACTTTGACACACTTGTATTTTTCATGCATGACATTTTAATTTGCCCCATTCATATTTTGCCAATTCTAGTGGTTGGTGATTTGTCATATACTTCGACCATATCTATGACCTTGATAAATGATCGTTAAGTGTTTATCGTTATATTTCACTTGAGGGAATATGTTGATCATTTATTCACATTCACTTGAGGGAATGGATATCTATACGTTAATCATTTCATCACATTCACTTGAAGGAATGAATAGCTTATGTTGATCATTTTATAACAACATAATCTTTCTTTTGACTATTTTGTTTAGCTTCTTATGAGCTATCAAGCACCTTACTAGCATGTGAGCGTATGTAAGGAATAATCTTGATAATTTTCTTTTCAACTTGCGTTTGTCAACTACTTTTTTTTAAGAGAGCCAACTTGATGATGATTGACCTTTTTCATATTGTCAATATGTATATTGAACGAGCCAACTTGATGATGATTGACCTTTTTCAATGTTGTGTCTGTTGCTTTTAATTTTACTAAATAATGCGAATAATTGTCTAAGCAGTCTATTGTGTGCATTATTTAGTAAAATATACACAACATTGTAAAATATGGCAAGTTCGTTATATTTTCAAACAATTATTCCCTTTATTATATTAGAATAACACAAAAGGAATAATTGTTTGAAAATGTAAAGAACTTGCCACGTTTTACAATGTTGTGTATGTTGCTTTATATTTTACACACAATAGACTGATTAGACAATTATTCACATTATTTAGTAAAATTAAAAGCAACATACATAACATTGCAAAACGTGGCAATTTCGTTACATTTTGAAACAATTATCCTTAAAAGTAATTAAATTTCTAGTTATGACCAAATGTGATGGAATATCACGAATATTTGCAAAACGTATATTAGAGGAGTATGTGTGACACAACTTGGAAGCACAAAAACTTGCTTCCTTTAAAAATAAATTTTATTTATTTGACACTCCATATATATTTAGCGTAGAAGATGGAATAAAACAAATATGTTTCATATCCTTTAGATAAACAAACTCGCTAAATTTCATCAACTTATGATGATGAAAGAAAAAGAAATCAATTTCCAAAAAATGTGTACCACATTACAAATTCGTAAACTCATTCAAGATTATTATATATATATGTAGCCCCATTATGATATAAAGTGACATTACATCACATATAAGTTACGTTTATACATATAAAAATAGAAATACCAAATTTGAGTTATATATATGGTTCAAAACCACCGATTTATTAAAAAAAAAAAAAAAAAAAAAAAAAAAAAATCTAAAAAGTGTTCCTGGGCTGACAAGTGTCCCCCACCTATTTTATTTAAAAAATCTGCATAGGGGCAAAATAGTAAAATTACCTGTTTTTTCTTTTTCCAGCTCAAATTTCAAACGCGCATATCTCTTAAACGACAAACTTTAAAAAAAAAATCGATTTCATCATAATTTTTAAAATTTAATCCTCTTTAATTTGGTATAAATTTTGTTAAAATTTCTAAACTTTTTTTTACATACGAAATGGGTGTTAATTTTTTTATTTTTTGGGCATTTTCGACCTTATTTTGTACCATCATAAATGCCGAATCGTGAAAAATTTAAAACATGAAAGTCGTAGATTTTGGTTCACTCTTTACACAGAAATTTGAATCACTCAAATCTAATATGTTATGAGTGAGATATCGTACGTTAAAGATGACGTTTTACTCATATTTGTTGCACACAATATGTTTGATGAAATGTTTTACTTAGTTTTTTGTCTTAAAATCGAGTTAAATGCACTAATGTTTGTACAATAATGCACCTTTAGTCATTTTATTAATGCATACCAAATTAAAGAGAATTGAATTTAAAAAATTATAGTGAAATCAGTTTTACATAAACGTTTGTCGTTTGAAAGTTATTTACATTTGAAGTTTTAGAGTGGAATAAAAAAAGAGGTTAAAAAGACCAAAATACCTCTAACCGAATTTAATAAGAAAAAATGAAGAGAATGAGTGAAGAACATTTGTCACATTCTGAGTGGCTTTATAGCCTTTTTAATTTTTTTTACTTTTTTTATGATCGCAACTCTATGGTTCAAAATTCAATTTCTTACTTTTAGCAATTTGATTTTATTCACTTCGAGAAATATTTTATAATCCTTAATAATAGATTGCAGTTGAAGATAAAACTTGATAAATAAATAAATAAACAAACACGTAAATCATGAATTTAAAATTAGTTAGCATAGGCATATGTTAAAATTATCATCTTAAAATTCCAACTCCATCCATGATTTACTTTCTAGTTGTTGTAAAGCAAAGAAATAAGAGGTGTTTGGGGGGGGGGGGGGGGGGGGGGGGGGTGGTTTAAAGGGGTGGAGAATAGGTAAGTTATTTAAAAGGCCCACTTCTTTTATTATATTGTGCTTGGTAAGGGAGTGCAAAGGAATTGATTACCTCAAAGTGGGTAATCAACTATTATAGAGTAAATTGAAAGGTAAGGTATTGATTACTCACCTCACTCATTCTTTTGCATTCCTTTTTCCTTTCCCCACTTTGAACCAAGCGGACCCTTAACATTTAATATCAAATAATGTTGCTGCGATTCTCTCCGCAAATAATTAGGTAGAGAACGTTTAGTTGTATAACACAATAAATAAATTTACAAGTTTTAGCAAAACTTTAACAAAATTAAAGTTATACTATTTTGATTTTTCTAAAAAATATATAATAAAATAACATAACAATAATATTATGTTTTGCTATCGTGATTCAATTAGTGAATCATTGAGCAAATGTTATATTGATTCGATTGAGGGAATCATCAAAGAAAAAATAACAATAACTTGAGGTTATTTGATTTTATCGTAATTGAACTTGAGGTTCATGAGAGTAAAAAAAAATTATATGATAACAATAACGATGATGTTATTGTGATTCATCTAAATGAATCATAAAGAACTTGAGGTTCTTTAAAAGATATAAGGGGTTGGCAATGCATCCCTTACCCAATCACCCTTCACTCACAAACAACAAATCCCTTTATGCCACATCACTCTCCCATTTTTTCTTTCACTCACTCACTTTTTAAAGGGGTGGAGAATAGGTAAGTTATTTAAAAGGCCCACTTCTTTTATTATATTGTGCTTGGTAAGGGAGTGCAAAGGAATTGATTACCTCAAAGTGGGTAATCAACTATTATAGAGTAAATTGAAAGGTAAGGTATTGATTACTCACCTCACTCATTCTTTTGCATTCCTTTTTCCTTTCCCCACTTTGAACCAAGCGGACCCTTAACATTTAATATCAAATAATGTTGCTGCGATTCTCTCCGCAAATAATTAGGTAGAGAACGTTTAGTTGTATAACACAATAAATAAATTTACAAGTTTTAGCAAAACTTTAACAAAATTAAAGTTATACTATTTTGATTTTTCTAAAAAATATATAATAAAATAACATAACAATAATATTATGTTTTGCTATCGTGATTCAATTAGTGAATCATTGAGCAAATGTTATATTGATTCGATTGAGGGAATCATCAAAGAAAAAATAACAATAACTTGAGGTTATTTGATTTTATCGTAATTGAACTTGAGGTTCATGAGAGTAAAAAAAAATTATATGATAACAATAACGATGATGTTATTGTGATTCATCTAAATGAATCATAAAGAACTTGAGGTTCTTTAAAAGATATAAGGGGTTGGCAATGCATCCCTTACCCAATCACCCTTCACTCACAAACAACAAATCCCTTTATGCCACATCACTCTCCCATTTTTTCTTTCACTCACTCACTTTTTATTGGCATCACATCCGTCACCTTTCACTCAATTTTTTTTTTCTTTTTTAAATTCTATTAAAATTTATTAAAAACTAAAATTCATTAAAATAAAAATAAACATTACATAATTTTATTAAAAGTCTAAAATTCCATTAAAACTTAAAAAACGTTACATAATATTATTAAAACTATAAAACTAAACTCGTACAAACTACATGGCCACCCGTATTTTGCGCATATCTGGCGTTTCTTGTTGATGACGAATTCCTTAAAAGCCTCGTCTGGGATATTGTCGTGCGGATCCATAACAAACCTCATGCCACGATTCATCACCTCCCCATCAAGAAATTTGAAATACTCGTCGTCTTTTTTCTTTTGCACCTCCAATTGCTGTTGCATTAAACTTCTCTTTTCGGCCGTGTAACTTGCAAGGGTATCACGCATCGAGCTTCGGCTTGAATCTTCAGAAATCGTCTTTTTTTTGCCTTTCGATTGACGTGATGGAGTTGGGTTCTCGTTGAGGTTCGGTAAGTCACAGTCGAAATCTTCCATGGTTATTGGCGTCTCGCTTGTTGGCGTTTGAGCGCTACTTGACTCCGACGACTTTCTTTTCTTGATCGATCCCGTGGATTCCGCAGCCTGATTAACCAACGGCTGTTCTTGCCACTTTCGTTGATCTTTGAGAATGTGTCACGCTTTGCTATGCGCGAAAGCTTTGTGATATTGCTTTTCAAAATCGAGTTGGGCTCTCTCATAAACTTGAAGATCGTCGCATCCACTTTCTTTCAAACGTTTCTACAATATATATATATATATATATATATATATATATATATATATATATATATATATATATATATATATATGAAACAAAAAAAACAATTAGATATACGAAAAAAAAGTATATATTCGAAACAAAAAAAAAACAATTATATATACGAAACAAAAAAAATATATACCGCTTGTATGTAGTAACCGTTGAACGCAGCGATCATTTGATGCATAGGAGTCCATTTCGAGTTCAATTGATGATAAGTGCGTTCGGTTCTCGGGACAAGGCTTTGAAAATGAATTAGAACTCGCCTCCAAAATCCCATCTTTGTTTGACGGTCGCCAACAACTTTATCCACCGAAATTTTGATCCAAGACTTAGCTAACGCCTCTTCCTCATCGGGCGTCCAAATCTTATTTGGTTTTTTTCCACTTTTAGGCCGCGGCACCTCTTCGACCTCATCGACTTGTTCCTCTTCTTCATCAATTGGTTGTGTCTCAGGTACCACATCAACATTGTCGAAATATTCGTCATCATCCTCTTCTTCATGAATGGGTAACGGTTCACTCACCCGCTCACGCCTTTTTTGTTGGTTATAACGTGGCTCATACGGGTCAAAGTTACTAGGCATTTGCGGTGTGGGTTGTTGGGTATATTGATAATCAAACGACTCAAAGTTTGAAGGAAGTTGTGGGAGGGGTTGTTGGGTGTAGAAAAATGGTAGACATTGCGGGTACATTAGTGGGCGGTAACCGGGTTGTGACGAAGATTCGTGACCGGTTTGTGATTGAACTCGAGGACGACTTGCGCCTCTCGATCCACTTCTTGATCCACGAACATTTTTTCTCGGATCTCTATATTTTCTTGACTCCATTTTTTGTAGGCTGTTTGATTCGTGTCAATTATAGTATATTTATATTCCGAGGAAATACTTGTGAAAGTAATTCCCGGGTCGTTCTCCCAACGAAGGCTCGAATGGAAAATTCGAATTATCAAATTAGGAATCGTGTAGTGTAAGTGAATAGTGAAAAAGTGAAAATAGAAATAAAAATATTCAATTATTTACAAACAATGATAAAGCATGCAAAGATTACAAGCTAATTATGCACCGAAATGAAAAAACGTAAAAACGGAAACGCAACTGTAAAATTTAAAACGTAACGTTTGACGAAAAATGATCCTACGAACTTGGAAATATTTTCTAAAAATTTAAAACTAATAAAAAGAATTTTAAGAAAAAGGAAAATATTCTTTTGAGTTTTTATTTATTTTCTAGAATTAATTTCCTATTTTTGAAATTAAAAATGAATTAAAAATAAGGAAAAATAGAAAAATAACTTGGAAAAATAAAAATTAAATTCTAAAAATTCTAAAATATTATAAAAGAAATTATAAAAATATTTTTGTATTTTTCAGAACCTTTTTTGAATTTTTATGAATTTTTGCTATTTAAAACTATTTAAAAATTGAATAAAAATCAAAATAAAATAAGAAAAATAGTAAAAGTATTGGAAAAATCTGGAAAAATTCCAGAAATTCTAAAATAATAAAAAAAAACTTAGAATAAAATTTTGATATGAAAATGAACAGTAAATCTACTTATTTAAAGAAAACTGCTTATTAAAAAGTGCTTATTGATAAGCAATGTTTGACCCAGTTGACCATGACTTTGACCCAATGATTTATAAACTCACTTAAGCTTAATGGAACAGAAATGAAAGCAAATGATCACAGAATCATAGTTAATGGTAAAATTATGTTCAAATAAGCAATATGGTACTTAAGCAATAAGCCAAACAGTATAAGCAATGGGAATTATATCAATGAGAATAACTTCTACAACACAAAGGAACTTGGATAAGCAACAATTCTCAGAGTGGAACCACTAAATATCACTAGCAGAACTGAAAGCGCAATCAGAAACTATGCCCTAATCACACAACTAGAATAAGCAATTAAAATGCTCAAGAAAGCTGAAACATATAAGCTAATGGGGGCAATATCTACCCTGGCCTACTGAGATTGCAAAAACATCATGGAATTAAACTAACAAGCATATTAGATTGCCTAATAATAACCTAGAAAGAGTAAAACAGCCTGAGGTGCAGAGGAGATAAAGGTCATACAGCAGATTAACTAACTATTAGAAGCTGTAACTAATCTAGCATACAAACTTAATATAGCAAAATAAGCTCAATCTAAACAAATATTAACTGAAACAACCCAAAATTAATCAATAACAAGCTACAATTACAGATAATCTCAAAAGAAAGTAACAAGCTGAAACTGTTACGGACTAAGTCCAAACAGTCCTTAAATGATAATAAAGTACAATTAAAAACTTCTAAGTCTACCAACTAATCAAACAACTCAGTTCCTATCCAAGTAAGAAACTCCGAAAAGCTATGACAGCTCAAATCCACAAAGTAAGACAGATAAGCACAAACAATACAGATGAAATATCAGATAACTCTATCAAATAAATGCAACTTGCATAGCAATAAGTTCCAGTGAAACAGTCACACAGATCAAACCATAACAATCTCAGATCTACAATTATCGAAGTTACTAAGCCTAAATAAATCTACGAGCTAAATCTCCAAACAATTATACTACTCAAATAAAATCAAGCAAACAGATCTAATAACATATAGTCTAAACAGCTATGACAACTCAGAAATAACAATCTAATGCAATTAAGTTATCTAGATAAATCTAACTCTACCAAATCAACTACTAAAACAGCACTTCAAAATCAATGAAACAGTACTTCAACCAATTTCCAAAACTAAACTAGATTATTCTAATCTCAGCCAATCACACTAATCTAAACTACACAGATTATGCTAGCAAGTCTAATATAAAACAAACTAAACTGTTAATTAGAAACAACAATTGTTCTAAAAATCAAATGTAACAGTAATCAAGCTTAACTAATATACTGAATCAGTTACTAAACATTCATTCAAACTGAGATTATTTAAACAGAATTTTACCCAATATTTCCCCCTCAGCATGAACAGAGGGGGACTCACTATGCTCGCCTATCTCTAGGATAGGCTGATCCTTCCTTATCTGACCAATTCTATCCAAATATTCCGCAACCACCTCAGCAACAATTGAGGTTATCAACAATTTACAATGAAACAGTACTGATATACTTTACAAACTGTAAAGCTTGAATGTATTTCAATATAAGCTGAATCAACTTATTTAATATCTGAACTACTTACTTGAAACTTTTTATAATTTTTTATTTATTTTTTATTTTCTGATTTTTTTGAGAAAATTATTTGTACTAATTGACTACTAAACTGAGTAAGTAAAATGATTAAACTAAAGAAGATATAATAAGCACTGATTATTAAAACAGTAAGTAAATGAGAATTGAAATTTAAACTGAATTTTATTTAAACTAAATGTGAAATTCTATTACAACATCTAAGCTAATACAATGAGAATTTAAAAAGACAGAGCTTCGCTACACTATCTAACTACCCAGAATAATGAAGAAAATGGGTCCTATTTATAGGAAATGAGAGAGGGTGAAGAGTCTTATGCCATGATGGCGATCCGTGCAACTTTTGTGCTTCTTTCCTCTTCTAATAGCCCTTAGATTTGCTTTGTGCTTCTTCACAGCAACCACAGCCTTTGGATGGGAATTGATGCGTGGCTCGTCCAGTAATAATGTGCCATCTGTCCCCATTCGTACACTACTTTCTCTGTCCTTGTCAGAAGGTGTCAGATGCTTCTAGAAAACGTATCCAATGATTGGAATTACGTGTTGTGCTCAATGAAACTCTGCCATGTGTCCATTCTTATCTGACTCAGCTCACATAGACCTCCAAAGCATGTGGGAAAGCTTCTATATGGATAAATGATTGGTGAATGAAAGTTAATTGATTTAACTTTGGTTAATTGGATGGTTTAAAAAAACTAGGGTTCATGAGGTTGGGGTTTTTCTGGGTTAGGGGATTTGGGGGAAATAATAAGGCGCGTTTGGTTTTATTTGTTAAATGAGTTGACCTCTTTTGACCGAAAATAAGAATTGGGCTCGGGTTTAAAATTTAGGATTGGGCCTTGGGTTAATAATAACATGGACCAGGCTTGTGTTTTATTATTCAGATTTTTGGTATAAAGTGTACAAGGACCAAATATGCAAAACTTCCAAATTCCAAGGGTAAAATCTGCCATTCTCCAAAAATATAATCCAGGGACTAAACTTGCCAAGTCTGAGTAGATAGAGGACTGAAACTGATTCTTGGATTCCCGGCTTTGACTCTTTGACCAACTTCAACTCTCGTGCTCGTTTTCCAGTTTTCTTGTGATTTTTCAGCTTTTTGTGATTTATCCGCACCTGCATATCACAAACACAAAAACACACGTTTTCTTTGCATTTGTTAGCTCAAATAGTCGTTTTAGGTTGGTATTTGGTCAAATAATAGTGAGTGAATAAGCACTCAGCAAAATCCCCCCGACTAAGGTATTGTCGTGTCCTCACGCAATGTGATCAATTCACGCTTTTGGGATAAATAATTTCAAAACTCTTCCTACTAACTTTGTAAAGTAGCAAGGAGGTTCGAAATAAGTAATAAAATCATTTATTCCCAAAAACGCTCCGTTTTCCAAAATTTTCCTTTATTCTACTTTCATTTTCTATTTTTTGGACTTTTCTCACTTTATTCTTATGACGGTTTGTTGAACTTTCATTATTTTTGCAATAATTATTAGGGTCAACGAGTAGAAACACTTCTAATTAAGAAGCGACCATACGGATAAAAATCGTCATCCTTGATCTTTCACGAGTCCCCAAACTAAGTGTACAAACGAAATCACAGCTTGTCTACAAATTAGATGCTAACACTACTCATAACAGTTACTTGTGGAAACTTCTTACTCCCATTTCCTAGGTTTTGTATCTCAATATTTTATTTTGTTGAGAAATGAATTGCTTCATATTTTCCCGTTTCGATAATTTTTAAGTCCGATAGTGATACCTAAGTTAAAACGATAAGTAGTTATTCATTTTCTCTTAAGAACCACTGCAATAGAAATTCGGTCCACATCAAGGAATTTGGGGGTACATATAATATCAAGGATATAAGTTGCGGAGTACGATCACGTGCACTTCATGTGACTGATTACTAATCACTTATCACATGCACCTCACGCGCCAACAACTTATTTACATACATAAGCTCTTATTTGATACAACTTTCAACTTTCACTTTTTTCATTTCTCATTTTTTTCACTTTTTTGATACTTTTTTGATACTTTTTTTTTTTTTTTTTCTAAATATCAATGGAAGCTTATCGGGTAGCTCCAAAACCACATAGATAATTAACTTTTGACTTTTGATTTTTTTTTCATTTTTTTTTGCTCTTATTTTTTATGTTCCTTGATATGTACCCAATTTCTAAAGCAAAAATTCTCTTAAGAAAACAAGGAACTAAATATTATTCAAACCGAAATACCACTAATTAACCTAGAACATCTATTATATATTGGTGACGTTTCTGATGGGAGTAAAAAGCCACAAGTACCTCTTATGAGCTCTAAAGAGAACCACTACTCCACGTTTAGCATCTAACTTCTAAATAAACTCTATCATTTCTCGCTCTTCGCAATTTAAGATTCCAAATAATGAAACCCGCGAATACTTAGCCGATAATCAGCCACGCATATATAAAGTCAGTTACGGAAACTTGCAAATTCTAGAAGAAGAATTCGCGTTTTCTAGCTCCTGATGTAAAAGACTAGCGAAAGCTTTTAAGCTGTGCATGTATAAAGTCAAGTACGGGAACTTGCAGATTCTTAAGAAAGAATTCGCATTTTATAGCTCCTTGTGTACAAGACTAGCACAAGCTTATGTGATCATCATTGGTTAAGGGAACAAGCTAGGGCTCAACACGCCCGGTCAAGTCAAAATATTTATTCCTACTCTCGCCAGCAAGAAAGTCAACAAGGTGTCAAAACACTTATTCAAACTTTATTATATTTTTTCACAACTTTTCAATTTTTTCACATTTTTTTGTACTTTTTTCATGACTTTTTCTCAAATTTTTTTGAAATTTTCATTTTTTTTATTTTTGGTGGAAAAAACGGAGTTGCGAGAGTGCACGACTTTTGTGAAAAATGCAAGGTCAAAATCAAATCGAAGATTCACCCTCCCCCCGACTAGAACGAAACATTGTCCTCAATGTTTTATGGGTTAAGGTAATCCTAACAAAATTCTAGGGCCGTTTATTAATTATGCCAAAGAAAACGTTAGTCGATAAGATTTAACGGATATATGATTTCCAAATAGCACCGATGAATGAGACTCCAAGTGAAGAGATAACGAGCACGAGAGTCATCATAAATCATGGACAATCCTGAACAAACATCACAAACAACCACGGAACACAAGAGTAGAAGAGGCACCCCCTCCTCACATTAGGTGTTAGAAAATAGAAATATAAGAAGATGAAATTGGATAAGCATGGGTTGCCACCCACGAAGCGCTTGTTTTTGTTCACCGAGTCACATGAGCTTGACTCGATCCCCGAATTAATTCGTTCTTGGGGAAAAACTGTGGAAAAATAATCTCATTCGGGCTTTCATTCAAAATATTTTGAAAAACTTATGACGTATTTGAAAGTTCCATCCCAAAGAGATAATCGCTGGTACGTTAATTTTGAAAACTTTGAAAAACGATACCAGGGTCAAAAACAACATCCTCACTCCCCACTGAGTGACGGATAAGAGAAATCACACCAAACATTATAAACGGCAAGAAGGTCATGATAACAATCTTGAAAAACTCATCATCTTCAAAAGAAAGTTTCATAATTGTGGAATTATGAATCTTATCAGTTAAGTTCCTTTTAAAATCCTTTCCGGGTGGGAGGGATGGGATAAACTTTTCTTTAAAACTCTCATTCTTAAGAACACCACCCGGATCATGATCAATTTCAAGATCAAAACTGAAACTTTCATATTCAGATTTAGAAAACTTTTCCATTTTATATTCAGATTCATCAAAACGAAATGACTCAAACTCCGGAAGAGAGATAAAAGCATGAGAAGTGGTACTGCCACAACTCGTCTCTTCCGAGTAATCGAAATGAAAAGCTTCAAATGTCGGATCATAAAAATCATGACGATAAGTGGGATTGCCACTTATTTCCTCAATCGTGTCATAGGTAAAACTCTCAAAGTCTGGTAAAAATTCCTCGAGCTCGGGCTCAAGAGGATCGTCAATTGTAAGCTCAATCTTCGTCTTAACTTTATCCGGAGGGATCAACGGTTCATCGTTCAACAAATTGTTAAGAAAAATAATATCCCCCTCCGAATCAAAGTAAGAATCGTCAGTCTCAGAAATCGGAATCGTTTCAACTGCAAGAAATTCATCGACCTCTTCCCAAAGAGAATCATATTCCTTAATCGGAGGAAATGATGGGGAAGAGTCGGAGACGAAAGTTTTCACAAAATCATCAAAGGAATAATCGCAAACATCAACGCTTTTGACGGAGTACTTCTTCGATTTTGAATCATCGGCTTTAAAAATCATAATATCATCATCGTGTCGTAAAGTTAGAGTATCCTCATAATGGTCTACTAGGGCTTTAGCGGTTCGTAAAAACGGTCGCCCTAGTATTAGAGGAACTCTCGGATCAGCTTCAAAATTGACAACAACGAAATCTGCCGGAAAAGTACACGATTTCACACGAACAAAAACGTCCTCAGCAATTCCAATTGGATGAGTGATCGATCGATTAGCAAAGCTCCAAAGTCATTCTCGTCGGTTTAAGAACCCCCATTCCAAGTTGTTCGTAGATCGATAATGGCATGAGGTTTATACTCGCACCCGAATCGGCCAGGGCGTTACAAACTTCTTGATCTTTCAATGAACAAGGAATGAGAAACTTTCCTGAGTCACCAAGCTTTTCGGGAAGCTTCTTGAGAAGAATCGCGGAACATTGAGCATTTATTGGTGTTTCGGATAATTCAAGCAATTTCTCTTTATTACTTATGAGGTTTTTGAACGTTGAAGCAAATTTCGGCATATACACAAGAGCATCCATAAAACTTATATCAAAGTGCAACTTTTGAAAAATTTCCAGAAATTTTTCCATTTGTATTTTAGACTTTGCACGGAGCTCTTCATCATTAAATCGTGACGGATATGGCAATTTAGACTTGTATTTCACATTATTCTCAAAAACAACTTTTTCTTTATCTTTCGATTTTTTGACAACCGGAGGTTGGACATTTTCAGCTCCCCCATTATTAATAGGAGGAACCGGGTCCTTTGTCGCCTCGGTCTCACAGTCTACTACCTTGGGTGGAGACGAAGAAGAAGAAGAGGTAGTAGGAGCTGTGGGTCCCTCATATGTAGCACCACTGCGAGTTATGATCGCCTTAACTTCGCCCCTCGGGTTTGCGATCGTGTTGCTTGGCAAAGATGTAATACCCGAACCCGAGGGTCGATCATTTAAACATTTGTTAATATCACTGATTTGATTAGCAAACAACCGTGTCGACTCTTCATATTTTGCCATAAAAGATTGTTGGTTTTGAATCAATTGCTTAATCAAATCTTCCGTGGGCGACGGATTTGGAATAACAGCTTGATTTTGATTATTATTGAAATTCTGCCCACGGTTTTGGAAATTACCATGATTTTGATTTCCATGATTTGCGTTCTGAAAATTCCCAGGGTTTCCATGGTTTTGATGGTTTTGAAAATTGTTCCCTTGAGGTGGGCCTTGATTGTAATTACCTTGAAAACCCCGATTTTGATTAAACCCTTGATTATGATTTTGAAAACCGTTATTAGCTCGACTCTGATTTTGATTTCCTTGATTATTACGATTCTGCACATTATGATTCTGATTGACTTGATTGACTTGGTTTGGTTGTTCGAAACCGGGTGGTCCAAGAAAATGAGAAGAACGGTAGCTGAGGAGATTACGGTCTCCTTGAGGTTGTGGGTAATCGGTGTTACCCGCGTTTGCAGCATACACGTTCTCACGAGAAAAGGCACCGGTGGCCGGACATTCATAATACACATGTGGACCACCACAAGTCTCACAACCGCGACTAACCACATTGACTTGATGGTTTGGTTTTTCAATGGACATTGCATCAACTTTCTTTGTTAAAGCAACAATCATATTTACCAATTCATCATTATTTTTACCATTATTAGACACTTGAGGTTTATTCCTTGACATTCTCACACGAGCTTTATTCTCAATTATCATAAAAGCATCATTCGTGTTCCTAGCCAACAAGTTACCACCCGCAGCAGAATTAAGCGAATCTTGATCAGCATGACATAACCCATTATAAAACGTATCAATCTACTGAAGGTCGGTAAACCCGTGGTTCGGACATTTTTCCTTCAAATCTTTGAATCGGTCCCAAGCTTCACTAAACGTTTCATCAAAAGCTTGTTGGAACCGAAAGATTTGAGAACGTAGGTTAGAAGTTTTAGAGGGAGGATAGAAGTAATTCACAAACTTGGAAGCGAGATCATTCCAAGTGTGAATCGAGTTCGGCGGTTCCTTTTCTAGCCAAGTCCGGGCTGCTCCTTTTAAGGAGAAAGGAAACAGCTTCAATTTCACCACATCGTGAGGAACTTGGTTCATTCTAATCGTCTCAGCGATGTCGGTGAAATTTCTGATGTGAGCATAGGGGTCTTCGTGATCAAACCCGTGAAAGGATATACCCGTGATCAAATTGAGTAATCCGTGATTAATCTCAAAATTGGCATTGATATCCGGAATCACAATAGCTCTCCTCACACCATTGAATGGTGATTGAAGTTGTTCTTCCATCGGACGTGGATCAAATGCCGGTTGTTGTCCCATCGGCGGGATAACATTGTGTTGCGGACCACCCATCGGCGGGGGTCCGTTGTGTTCGTTTTGGTTCATCTCCTCGTCGTCAAGGAAATGAACCCGACTCGTATGTCGTAAAACCCGCTTGGGGTTAGAGAACGGAGACGTAAGACTCTCAAACGAAGATCGGGTGTGCATACACCACGAGCAAAATCAAAAATAAAATGAAAAAGAAAAGAGAAAAGAAAATCTTTTTGTTTTTTTATATATTTTTTTTTTCACAAAAACTTATTATTTCTTTTGTTTTTCTTTTCTTAAAACGTAACGTTAATCGAAAATCGTTTCTTTCAAAACCACGCGCGACGGGACGGGAGAGAAGAATGGATCTCTCTTCAGCTAGCAATTTAATGTCTTAGCTTCCGTATTTCCCGCTTATTCGGTTGTAGTAATTGAAATAATCCGATAAACAACTAAATTACGTTTTCGTTATATTGCGAAACTTATTTGGTTTACAACGCCCTTTCTTTCGATCGAGTCGAGGCTGTAACTTTTATTATTTTTTTGGTATTTTTGAAAACACTTTAGGAAAAGTGTTTTTGATTTTTCAATTTTTATAGAAATATATATACAAAATAGAGGAAGGCTTAACAAAACACGATTTTTTCAAAAAGATATTCAAAAATTCACTTCGGCCTTCCCCGGCAGCGGCGCCAAAAATTGATTCGTGTCAATTATAGTATATTTATATTCCGAGGAAATACTTGTGAAAGTAATTCCCGGGTCGTTCTCCCAACGAAGGCTCGAATGGAAAATTCGAATTATCAAATTAGGAATCGTGTAGTGTAAGTGAATAGTGAAAATAGAAATAAAAATATTCAATTATTCACAAACAATGATAAAGCATGCAAAGATTACAAGCTAATTATGCACCGAAATGAAAAAACGTAAAAACGGAAACGCAACTGTAAAATTTAAAACGTAACGTTTGACGAAAAATGATCCTACGAACTTGGAAATATTTTCTAAAAATTTAAAACTAATAAAAAGAATTTTAAGAAAAAGGAAAATATTTTTTTGAGTTTTTATTTATTTTCTAGAATTAATTTCCTATTTTTGGAATTAAAAATAAGGAAAAATAGAAAAATAGCTTGGAAAAATAAAAATTAAATTCTAAAAATTCTAAAATATTATAAAAGAAATTATAAAAATATTTTTGTATTTTTCAGAACCTTTTTTGAATTTTTATGAATTTTTGCTATTTAAAACTATTTAAAAATTGAATAAAAATCAAAATAAAATAAGAAAAATAGTAAAAGTATTGGAAAAATCTGGAAAAATTCCAGAAATTCTAAAATAATAAAAAAAAACTTAGAATAAAATTTTGAGATGAAAATGAACAGTAAATCTACTTATTTAAAGAAAACTGCTTATTAAAAAGTGCTTATTGATAAGCAATGTTTGACCCAGTTGACCAAGACTTTGACCCAATGATTTATAAACTCACTTAAGCTTAATGGAACAGAAATGAAAGCAAATGATCACAGAATCATAGTTAATGGTGCAATTATGTTCAAATAAGCAATATGGTACTTAAGCAATAAGCCAAACAATATAAGCAATGGGAATTATATCAATGAGAATAACTTCTACAACACAAAGGAACTTGGATAAGCAACAATTCTCAGAGTGGAACCACTAAATATCACTAGCAGAACTGAAAGCGCAATCAGAAACTATGCCCTAATCACACAACTAGAATAAGCAATTAAAATGCTCAAGAAAGCTGAAACATATAAGCTAATGGGGGCAATATCTACCCTGGCCTACTGAGATTGCAAAAACATCATGGAATTAAACTAACAAGCATATTAGATTGCCTAATAATAACCTAGAAAGAGTAAAACAGCCTGAGGTGCAGAGGAGATAAAGGTCATACAGCAGATTAACTAACTATTAGAAGCTGTAACTAATCTAGCATACAAACTTAATATAGCAAAATAAGCTCAATCTAAACAGATATTAACTGAAACAACCCAAAATTAATCAATAACAAGCTACAATTACAGATAATCTCAAAAGAAAGTAACAAGCTGAAACTGTTACGGACTAAGTCCAAACAGTCCTTAAATGATAATAAAGTACAATTAAAAACTTCTAAGTCTACCAACTAATCAAACAACTCAGTTCCTATCCAAGTAAGAAACTCAGAAAAGCTATGACAGCTCAAATCCACAAAGTAAGACAGATAAGCACAAACAATACAGATGAAATATTAGATAACTCTATCAAATAAATGCAACTTGCATAGCAATAAGTTCCAGTGAAACAGTCACACAGATCAAACCATAACAATCTCAGATCTACAATTATCGAAGTTACTAAGCCGAAATAAATCTACGAGCTAAATCTCCAAACAATTATACTACTCAAATAAAATCAAGCAAACAGATCTAATAACATATAGTCTAAACAGCTATGACAACTCAGAAATAACAATCTAATGCAATTAAGTTATCTAGATAAATCTAACTCTACCAAATCAACTACTAAAACAACACTTCAAAATCAATGAAACAGTACTTCAACCAATTTCCAAAACTAAACTAGATTATTCTAATCTCAGCCAATCACACTAATCTAAACTACACAGATTATGCTAGCAAGTCTAATATAAAACAAACTAAACTGTTAATTAGAAACAACAATTGTTCTAAAAATCAAATGTAACAGTAATCAAGCTTAACTAATATACTGAATCAGTTACTAAACATTCATTCAAACTGAGATTATTTAAACAGAATTTTACCCAATATTTCCCCCTCAGCATGAACAGAGGGGGACTCACTATGCTCGCCTATCTCTAGGATAGGCTGATCCTTCCTTATCTGACCATTTCTATCCAAATATTCCGCAACCACCTCAGCAACAATTGAGGTTATCAATAATTTACAATGAAACAGTACTGATATACTTTACAAACTGTAAAGCTTGAATGTATTTCAATATAAGCTGAATCAACTTATTTAATATCTGAACTACTTACTTGAAACTTTTTATAATTATTTATTTATTTTTTATTTTCTGATTTTTTTGAGAAAATTATTTGTACTAATTGACTACTAAACTGAGTAAGTAAAATGATTAAACTAAAGAAGATATAATAAGCATTGATTATTAAAACAGTAAGTAAATGAGAATTGAAATTTAAACTGAATTTTATTTAAACTAAATGTGAAATTCTATTACAACATCTAAGCTAATACAATGAGAATTTAAAAAGACAGAGCTTCGCTACACTATCTAACTACCCAGAATAATGAAGAAAATGGGTCCTATTTATAGGAAATGAGAGAGGGTGAAGAGTCTTATGCCATGCTGGCGATCCGTGCAACTTTTGTGCTTCTTTTCTCTTCTAATAGCCCTTAGATTTGCTTTGTGCTTCTTCACAGCAACCACAGCCTTTGGATGGGAATTGATGCGTGGCTCGTCCAGTAATAATGTGCCATCTGTCCCCATTCGTGCACTATTTTCTATGTCCTTGTCAGAAGGTGTCAGATGCTTCTAGAAAACGTATCCAATGATTGGAATTACGTGTTGTGCTCAATGAAACTCTGCCATGTGTCCATTCTTATCTGACTCAGCTCACATAGACCTCCAAAGCATGTGGGAAAGCTTCTATATGGATAAATGATTGGTGAATGAAAGTTAATTGATTTAACTTTGGTTAATTGGATGGTTTAAAAAAACTAGGGTTCATGAGGTTGGGGTTTTTCTGGGTTAGGGGATTTGGGGGAAATAATAAGGCGCGTTTGGTTTTATTTGTTAAATGAGTTGACCTCTTTTGACCGAAAATAAGAATTGGGCTCGGGTTTAAAATTTAGGATTGGGCCTTGGGTTAATAATAACATGGACCAGGCTTGTGTTTTATTATTCAGATTTTTGGTATAAAGTGTACAAGGACCAAATATGCAAAACTTCCAAACTCCAAGGGTAAAATCTGCCATTCTCCAAAAATATAATCCAGGGACTAAACTTGCCAAGTCTGAGTAGATAGAGGACTGAAACTGATTCTTGGATTCCCGGCTTTGACTCTTTGACCAACTTCAACTCTCGTGCTCGTTTTCCAGTTTTCTTGTGATTTTTCAGCTTTTTGTGATTTATCCGCACCTGCATATCACAAACACAAAAACACACGTTTTCTTTGCATTTGTTAGCTCAAATAGTCGTTTTAGGTTGGTATTTGGTCAAATAATAGTGAGTGAATAAGCACTCACCACTGTTTTTTTTTTTATTTGCAGCGGATGGTTTTTTTTTTTTGCAATTGATGTTTTTTTTTTTTTTTTTTTTTTTTTTTTTTTTTTTTTTTTTTTTTTTTTTTTGTGCTCATTTCAAATTTGGAACATCAATATATAGGAAACAAAAAAGATCCATTAGTCCCATTTAATCCCCAACGTTCAGAAAATTGATTGCCCAACGTCTATATTTTGCACGGTAAACTTCACCGCAAAAATGCTCTCCCGTGTGGTGTGGAGGCACCGGCGGCGGTGTTCCCGCAGGGGGAGGGCACCGTGCCATGCCTCCCCGCAACCACTGCCAAGGCCCTAACAATAACTTGAGGTTATTGTATTTGATTCTTTCGTTGGGAAACATGATTGAACGTTAAAACAATAACTTGAGATTATTGTATTTTGACCATATTCATCGTAGTAGAACTTGAGGTTCTATAATTATCATAACATGAGGTTATGATACATTTTGATTATTTTGATAATCAAAATAGAACACGAGATTCAAAAAAAAAAAAATATCATTCTCTTGATGAGATCATAGTAGACCTTGAGGTTCTATTTTTTTTCCCTCTAACATAACATTAGGTTATGCTGTTGATTTAATAGATCGAATCGTATTAGAACTTGAGGTTCTAAATAATATGAGGTTATGTTACTTTGATTTTCTTCAAGTAATAACAATAAAACATTAATTGTTCTTGTATACTATAAGAAATGTCAAAATAATAATAATAATAATAATAATAATAATAATAACAAGAAATAAAACATGGTTCTCTTTATGTAGTCGCAACAGAAAATTTATTGTTCTTGTAAATAATAATAGAGTTTGATTTAGATAAGAACAACATAAACAAATCAAGTTTACAAATAATCAACATATTCAACTATAAAAAAACTCAAAGTGAAATAAAATCACAGTGTGTATTAAACTGGATGCAATCATTAATCTTTAAAACACCATATATACATTTAGAGGGATCCCCGCGCGATACAGCTGC
Source organism: Artemisia argyi (assembly GCA_030686995.1). Lineage (NCBI taxonomy): Eukaryota > Viridiplantae > Streptophyta > Magnoliopsida > Asterales > Asteraceae > Artemisia > Artemisia argyi. The sequence goes on from JARVZY010002810.1 coordinate 87,388, forward strand.
GGGTACCCTGTAATTTAATTTTTCGGTTAATAATTGATTTTATTTGTAAATTTTTTGGCAATAGCTTTACTGATTAGTTTTTTTATGGCAAAAGTTTGTTGAAATTTTGCTTAGTTTGTATTATTTTATTTATTATTTATTTTATTTTTTTGTTTAGTAGTTTGCTTGGTTTGTACAATATGTGAACATATTTTAGTTTATTATGTTCTTTTTGACAATAAATTTACGGATATCAAAAATTTCGTTTAGCTCGTGTCCGTTCGGGCTCGAGCCCGTTGACTCATGTCTGTTCTGGCTGGAGCCCGTTTAACCCGTGTTCGTTCGGGCTCGAGCCCATTTGACCCATTGCCCGTTCTGGCTTGAATATTTGTATAATATGCTTTATTATTTGTATTAATGACATTTAATGCAGGAAATATGTTTAAGTTGGTTGTACAATATGATTGATAATTTGTATTTCTTATGTAAGGGGTATTTTAATAAGTACATTAATTGTATTTATTGACCAGTTAATTAATTGTATTTAATGTACATAATGATTTATTTATTGTATTTAATGTTAGTATTAATTGTATGTTAGAATTAAATATAAGGGGAATTTCTATAAGTAGCATTGGTTGTTGTATTTATAGCTTTAAAAGTTGTAAGACTTAATTTTAATTATTCTAATAATAGTAGGCATTCATGCTTTATAATATAGTATGATATGATATGATATGTGACATGTTGATATCAAACGTAATTTGACTTACGTTAACAAGTGAAAACATTATTAAGTTATATGTTATACATGCAAGCTTAATGGATCACAGATGATGTCGATCATGGACATGGTGATATTAATTATATACTACCTCCGTCCCATATTAAGTGTCCACTTTCACAATACACAAAGTTTTAAGAGATTCTACTAACTAAACTCTCCACCAATCAAATATTACTTTTACCCACTAAACTCTCATCTTATTTGTTGAAAGATACAAGTGGACACTTAATTTAAGACATCCAAAAATTCTATTGTGGACACTTAATATGAGACGGAGGGAGTATATAGTAATGTTGCGGCTATAAAATTCTTACATGTGGATGCTATAAATTTGTAAATATTTATAGCATGAGATGCTCTTAACTCCTCATCTACAAATTATTCCAATGGCTTACGTTAGTTGGTAGTTTGTTGTTATATAAAAGGTTAATTAAGATAGCGCAAAATCTTTTTGAATGTATAAATCCATATTTTTACGTGATTAAAATGAGCAATATTAAAAGTTAGTTTCGTCTAAGAATCAAGCTTGTTCAAGTAACATAAGATCTAGATACGGTTAATTAATATAGTTGTATTGGATACAATATAAGATTTACTTCTTGTGACAAAAAGTAAATTATAGGGTAAAATGCAAAAATAGTTCCTAAATTATCACGAAATCGTAAAAATAGGACTGAGACAAAAAGTCACGCAAAAAAGCCACTAACGTTACGCAAATTTGCAAAAAAAGCCACCGAGAGGCATTTTCCGTTAGTTTTCCCGTTAAGTGCCATGTCACTGAAGGTAGTATTGTCATTTCACGGTTCCCGCCTAAACCAATATTAGACCCACCGATTAACTCAAAAGCTTCTTAGCTCAACTACCCCAAAGTCAATTACATTTTTTGCCCTAACGTTTCCAATTAGGCATTCCGAACCAGTAAAAATTGAAAAAGATGACCTTTTTTTTTGGGAAAAACCGCGAACGATCTTCCCCGATCCGTAATCATCAGCAAATATACGGTATGTTTTGGGCATTGTTAATTGTATCGATTTTTTTAGCTACAGTTATATGCGATTGAAATGAACCGTACGAATAGAAGCATAGATTATACATTAAGATGATTTTTTTATGTTGTTAGTGTGTGTGTTGATGTTTATTGTTTATACACATAATCAAACCATAACTACTTCACTCTAAAAGTCACCCACGGTGGAAAATTTACGTCACCACCAGGAAGGGTATATGTTGATCCACTTATCGCTTGGTATGATTGTGTTGATTATGACATGTTTAACTATGACACCTTTGAAGCGTTGGTAGCTGACATAGGTGTCAAAGGTGGGGTTGCAAGGTGTCATTATAGGGTACCAGGGGAGACATTGGATGTTGGGTTGTTAGCCTTGCAGAATGATGATGATGTCATGAACATGTTGAATTTGGTTCCAACACATAGAGAGATAGAGATTTATGTTGAGGCTAAACGCAAAAGAGCCAAAAGAGGCCGAAAATCAAAAATTGACACAAACACTCCTGCTGAGCAACCACCTGTAAGTCGAGTTGTTGGTGACACAGAAACTCTTGTTGTGCAACCACCTGTAAGTCGCATTGAGGATCTACAACAAGATTATCAACAATCCCAAATTACAGATGAAGACTTGTTCCAGTTTGCCCATCCTGAAGATAATGTTGGTGTGGAAGACGACTTGATTACAGACATGGTTGCAGAACTTCAGAGTGAGCCTGTAGTTTTAGAGCTCAACAAAAACTTTATTGATTTTGAAGAGGTAGTGGAAAGGGATGATGTGGAAAGGGATGATGTTGAAAGGGATCATGTGGGCACCTCAACACAGCAGGTAAATGAGGAATCACATGTTGTGGATGTGACTCATTTTGAAGATGAAGAGGATGATGTGGTATCCCCCAGTAAGCCAATAGTGGACATGAGTAGGTTTAAGTTTGATATTGATCCCCACTTTGAGAATCTATCAAAATTAGCTGATGAGTGTGTTGAGGAAACATGATCAAGATATCTTAATGTTTTAATGATGACAAATAAACCATCGAAACACATAAAATAACAAACATTAGCTCAAAATCGCCGGAGCCCATGTCTGCTCCTGGCGCGCTGCCCGTGCGTCAACGCGCAGGTGACACGCCAGGACACTGTATGGTTCCGGGCGAATTTTGAAAGTCGGCTTTCCCCTTACCCGACAAATGTGGATCTTTCAATACAGGTATGAATATGTCATGTGCTTAATTGAGAACACTCGAAACGAGTTTTGAGACTTGAGAGATCTTACTTTTAAAACACCCGTTCACAGGAAAACGCCAACTCATGTTTTCTAACTATCGCCTCTAGCCAAGGCTTTTCTAAACTTAGGGAGCTTATATGTTTTACGTAACATCGTGTTAAAGCATCCATATGCTCATATCCCGTACTTACGTCTTCTCTAATTACGTAACGGGTTTACTCCCTTATTGGTCAAACTAAGTCAAAGGTCACTTTGCGTAAACGCATCCTTTCCCACTTGGGTTATGCTTTACATCAAGGCAAAACACTTAACTTTTTTGAACCAAAGTATTAGTTGAGAACGTCCAGTCGTGGAAAGTCACGAGATATGAAACTATGGATTCTCGACGTTATGTTACTTAAACTTGTAAGTAACCTATGAATTTCTCAAACTCATAATCTTAATTTTCTAAACACTCTCTTCTTAATGACAATTAGACTATGTCTTAATTTCTTAATCTCATTTCTACAAAAGACAAATACCACCATATCCAAATCATATATTCTCTTACACAAATCTCTTACACAATCCCTTACAACATCACATCCCTTACACAATCCAACTCATTCCTTACACACTCTTGATCTCCACCATCCATTTCAGATAAACACATCTTAACCCTCCATATTTCCCACATGCCAAATAGTTTGAAATTCAAAAAAGGCTTCCTTTGATCTCAACCATTCAATTCAAACTAAAATCATCTCAACCATCCATCTTATTTCTTCCCCCATGATTTGGAATATTCCACTAGCATATTCTTTCTTTCTCTCTATTCCATAACATGTGTTTAATCCAAGCCATCCATTTCAAACCAACACATCTCAACCATCCAATCTTCCTTCTCTCTATTTCAACACATGTTTTTAATCTACACCATCCATTTCAAACAAAAACCATCTCAACCATTCATCTACCCTTTCCCCCCAAGCAAAGGAATATACCTTTGGAATATACCATGGCCTATTCTCTTCTCACTTACGCCATGTGAGGAATAACATTTCTACCCCTTCCAAATTACCCTATCTACACTTTATACCCTTGGTAATTTGTTTTCTCTTTAAACACTTCACAAATGTTTTTCAAATTGGCTATTTGAGTTGGTAAACCTTAGATTGATTAATGTTAAGGTTTAGTGTGAAGTACAATTGGGGGTTTAGCAAGGTAAGGTATTTACAAGGCCTAAAACTTAGAAGTTGGGAAATTGTTACAGAAGCCTGGAGCGCTGCCCGCGCGTTGACGCGCGGGTGACGCGCCGGCCTCGGTAAAATTTCCCATGTTTGGGTTCTTGGCTTATAAATACATACCTTGCCACTTGTATTCCTCACCCCTTGCCATTACTCTTTCTCTCTAATCCTCTAATTCTATCTATTGTGTTCTTAGTTAAACACACTAACATCTTTGAAAGAACACATCTCCTTTCAAGGGAAGAATCACAAGAACCTAATCCACTCTTGTGATTGTGTCGAGGGTCTTCTTATCTTTACCCTTTCTACTACAATCGAGTCTCTAGGTTAGGTTAAGGCTTGATTGAACAAACATTCATTCATTCATTCAATTGTTTGTAAGGGAAAAGCCTAGATCATTGGGGATCTAGTTGGGGTTTGATACTTCCGGGTGGAAGATTTGGTTGTGGTCTAGTTGACCAAGTGTAAGTCGAATCACGAGATTCTTTAGGGTGGCTTCCGAGGGCGGAATACCGTGGGAGTAACTCCTTCTTTGTGAGCATCGATATTGGCGAATATCGGTGGAGTGAATTGTAACGGTTTGAAGTCCACCGAAAGGATTATACTAGTGTAATAGTATCGGTGTCGTGGATTCGCAACTGGACGTACGGATGGTACAAACCCCCCATCCTGAACCAGTATATATCGTGGTGTCTCTTTACATGCTTTATATACATTGGTTGTGATTGTGGTTGTTGAATTTGTTGTACAAACACTTGTTGATCTTTGAGGCTTGAAGTGATTAAACTTCGAAGAAGCCGAAAAGACCGTATTCACCCCCCTCTACGGTTCTTCAATTGGTATCAGAGCGGTATACTCAAGTTTTTTAGCATTAAAACCTTCCCGAGTAGTCGTTTTAAGTCAAAAACTTCTTTCCCAAAAATCTAAAATCCTAACTAAGATTTTTGGCAAAGTAGAGTATAGATCCATGGCTCAAGAGAACTATGTTGAGGGGTGCTCTATGCAAAGACCACCTTTGCTAGAGACCAATGGGTTTTGTTTTTGGAAAACCCGGTTTGAGACCTATGTTAGGTCGAAAGATCTTGATTTGTGGGAAATTATTCAAAATGGCAACTTTGTGTTCCTGGTGGAAGACCCCGAAACAAAGTTGTTAGTGGAAAAGCCCAACTCGGATCTAAAAGATGATGAGAGAAGAAAGCTTGGTAAGAATGATGAAGCCAAGATGTTAATCTACAATGCTCTACCTCGAAGGGAGTTCGAGAGAGTTCATATATGCAAGACCGCTAAGGAGATTTGGCATTCACTCATCATCACACATCAAGGTAACTCACAAGTCAAAGATTGCAAGATCGACATACTCATCCAACAATATGAGAAGTTTGCGATCTCGGATGAAGAGACCATTGACAATGGTTACACACAGTTCAATGCTATTATCACAAGCCTCACGGCTCTAGATCCTAGCTTTTACAACAAGAACCATGTGAGAAAGTTTCTTCGAGCTCTTCCGGTTAAGTGAAGGCCAAAGGTGACGGCTATTGAAGAAGCCAAGAACTTGGCGGAACTTCCTCTTGATGAGCTAATCGGCAACCTCAAAGTGTATGAAATGATTTTAGAAAACGACAAGGTTGTTTCTAAAGAAAAGAAGAAAGAGATTAAATCACTAGCCCTCAAAGCTAAAGTCACTAGGGAACAAACTAGTGATGATAATGATGAAGGAAGTGATGAAGACGATGAAGAGCTCAACCTTATGGCAAGGAACTTTAGGAAGTTCTTTAGACGAGAAGGTAACCCTAGGCATGGTAATCGGTTTGATAACCAAGGTGATAGTAATGGTAGAAAGGTTGTAAGAGATCGTGTCTATAATAATAAAGGTGGTGGAAGCTCAAGGCGCGAACACGAGTGCTACAATTATGGAGGCAAGAATCACTTTATAAGTGAATGTCCAAAGCCTAAAGAAAATAGGGCATTCGTCGGCGGAGCTTGGAGTGATAGTGAAGACGGAGATCACTCGGAAAAGAATGCAACGTGTCTCATGGCGTTTGAAACTCAAGAGGTATCTCCGAACTCTTCTACTTCTAATAAAGATTTAAATATTCGTAATTTGCAGAAAGAGAATGAGGAACTTTTTAAAACTATTGAAAAACTTGTTGAGGAGAAACACTCGCTTAATGACAAGGTGTTTGAACTTGAATGAGAAGTAAAGAGACTTACTCAATGCAAAGAGGTGGTTGAACCTTGCACAAGTTGTGAAAAACTTGTACATGAGGTTAACTCTTTGAATGACAAAGTATCCAAACATAAAAAAGAGTCATTAAGTTTTTCTAAATTTAAGAAAAGTAGCAATGATTTGGATGACATGTTAAGTCAACAAAAATTGTCCCAAGATAAGGAAGGTTTTGGATTTTCAAAAATTGAGAAAACCACTTCCGTAAGTTTAAGCAAACCAATAATGTTTGTAAAAGAAGGACAAAATGAAAAACCAAATGTTTTGTCTAATGTTCTTGTTAAACCAATTGTTCCTCAAACTCCTTTTGCAAATACTTGAGGTACTCAAACACCCGTTACAAGAAGAGAAACCCCAAAACAATTTTACAACCCGGTTTCACGTAATGGACTTGAATACACACAAGCTCGAGTCGACCATAAACCTATCTTGCCCACACCAAATATGAAACCGTCATATAGCCAAAGACATTCCTATCAAAAGAATCAATCATCATCAAGAAGAAACTTGAACAAAAATCAAAGATCTTCACATCATGAATATAACTCATACCAAAGGAGAGAAAACTCCTACCCAAATCAAAGATTTTTTAGACCACACAATCATCAAAACTTTGGACCAAGATTTCAAAACCAAAGTAATTCTTTAAACAACCCTTGGTCTATGTTTTTAAACTATGGTCTTGAAACACTAAGTATCTTGCCTTATGACCCAAAAATGTTCAACTTGGGAGTGCTTTATGCTAACAACAATGGACCCAACAACCCTTGGGGACCAAGTTTTTGAGTTATATGTGTGTTAGGTATAAGCTTGAACCGATCTATTAGATCGTCGAAGGTGGTTTCTCCAAGCACATGATCGTAGTAGAAGATTATTTTAGTGTACATAAGCAACCTTTGTCGAAAGGTCATCGGTAGTACAAGCATTAATGGTGGATCTTTATCTCATGGTCATGAAACAAAAATCATCCATTATAATCAAGATAAGTTTTCCCTTATGCTTATGAATCTTTATGTGCCTTAAATGTTAGTTGTTAAAAATGCTATGTGTTTAGGAAATATAGTTATGTGCTTAAAACTTGCATAACTTGAACACATCATAATCTAAGTCTTAGATATTTAAGAACATCTAAAACAATCAACAACTAAACCCAAAAGAAGAAATTAAGTTTTAAAAGTTGCTTTAGTATTTTGATCATAATTTCTTCATCCAAACTCCGATTTAGTTGATTCAAAAGGCCAAGGAAAGAGAAAATGGAGATCTACATGATGAGAGTAAGTTGAGGTCTGTTCCTAGCGTGTTGGTGGTGCGTTGACATGCGGGTGACGCGCCAGCCTCGGTAAAGTTTTGCAAAATTTTTGAAAAACTTTCGTTTTGAGTTCATGAGTCTTAAAACTTGTTTTACACACTCCATTGGAACCATATTAAGTCTTTCTAAACATAAAACAAGTAAAAAAATAATTAGAAATAGGAAAAAAAAATCTTTCAAACTGAAGTGAGATGTCTAGTTGGTCATTTGTAAGGTCCTTTTGTGTGCTCTTAGAGCGTTTGTGCTTATGTGACTAGGACTTATATGAAGGCATGTAAGGAAATACAAATAAATGTTTTCCTAGAAGAAAGATATCTATCAATGAATTATTCAAACGATGGATGATAATATCTTAGAGTCTACATGTCCATACTATGTGCTATGAACAAGAAGTTTGACACAAAACATCCTACTACACTTGTTAGGTTTGAAGTCATTTGTGTCGAATTATCAAGACTAGATAAAATTTCGGATCACAATTCATACTTGTGTTGAAGATCTTATATCTACTTCTACTTGTTCAATTTATGTGAAAATTGCATGCTTTGTGTTTTTAGGGTAGAAAAGAAAAGATAAACATCTATGCAAACATACAAACTATTTACATAGTTGAAGAGAATTCCGGTGGATTGAATTCGGTATGGTATTGCATTACAAACTAAAAATACCCAATGAATAGACTTGATAAACTAAGTATTTCATCCGAAGTCTTAGAAACTTATTTTGTTAATGCAAGTGACAAATAAGGATTATCAAAGTCCACATACTACACAACAAACTATAAAGCGGAGATATCATGCATTGTATATTGACTTCTATACATGTTTTGATGGTTTATAGGATCTGGTTTGTGTATCTAATTATAAAATATACACTTGATTTCTATGCACAAACAACTACATTCTTGGGATAACTTGCATGAAAAATATGTTTTAATACTATTTGCTTATGTGCTTCCCTACAATGTTATTTTCTAAAATGCCATATGCTTAGTAGTTGTATGAGAAATGTGCTTATATGAGAAATATGTTTTGGTGCTATTTGCTTACATGTCTACTTGCCATGATTAATTGCTCTTTTAGTTTGATGTTATGTGATTATGTGCTTACATGCCGTAATGATTAAATGGTAATATAAAACATATGTTTGCATGTGGAACATGTTTTAATGTTATTTGCTTATATGCCCACTTGCCATGATGCTAGATGATTTAGTGCATATTGCTAACATGTTAATTTCTTGCAACTATTAAAGATAGTAGATCATGTTCTCACAACTTTCAAGTATTATATTTAATTAGACACTAAATACACATTTACGTAATACTTAGACAAACAAGGTCTTGCAAGCAATAGGATTAGTAAAGCAATTTCGACTAATAGAGTTTTAGAATTACCTCATATCGATTTGTTTGGTTCATCACATATTTGAAGTTACAAAGGCAACTTCCTTACTTTAATGACAATTGATGACTATTCACTTAGGTATCTCCTTATGCCTTGACTTGTTACTAGGTAGTAATTTGTGTTTGGGTCTTGCTTTGTACTCTTAAAATCTTTATATGTGAAACTATGTGCTCTAATTTGAAAATTTGTTATCTTCACTTAAGTGATATGTTTATGCTCTATTGATAGATCCATTCTATAAACAACCATGCGGTAATGTTATGCATGTGTTTATCAACATTTGGAATATAATGATTTGAATATGTATTATATGCATAGGTTATGATGTATTGTGCACAAATAGATGTGATGTTATGCTTAAACTAACCCATGTTGCAAGTTTCTAACTAGTAACCTAACCCATTTTTGGAACTTTCACATGTGAGGATTTCTTGTTTGTTGCATGTTGTGATTTCTATGTGTAGCTAGGACACCGAAAAGGTGAGGCTCTTGACCCATGGATCCCCGCCTTGAAACAATGGGGAGCAACGATCTAGGGGGAGCTATGTTCAAGGGGGAGCACATTCGGGTGCACATACAAGCTAGCTCATTTATCCCACAGGCCCAAGTTTGAAACCTGGCTTGATTGGTAGTCCCACCTTTTTGATTCGACAAAAGGGGGAGAAAGAAAGCAAGAGCGTGAAGACCATTCAAGAATTGTTAAAGGCTTCACCAAATTACAAGGCAAAGGTCAAGACGAAAGCTACATCAAAGGCGCGCTTTGTCTTCCCTAAGTTTTGTGATTTTATTTGCTTTCGGTTTTTATTTGTCATCATCAAAAAGGGGGAAATTGTTGAGGCAACATGATCAAGATCTCTTCATATTTTAATGATGACAAATAAACCATCGAAACACATAAAATAACAAACGTTAGCTAAAAATCGCTGGAGCCCATGTCTGCTCTTGGCGCGTTGCCCGTGCGTCAACGCACGGGTAATGCGCCAGGACATTGTATGTTTCCGGGCGAATTTTGAAAGTCGGCTTTCCCCTTACCCGAAAAATGTGGATCTTTCAATACAGGTATGAATATGTCATGTGCTTAATTGAGAACACTCGAAACGAGTTTTGAGACTTGAGAGATCCTACTTTTAAAACACCCGTTCACGGGAAAACGCCAACTCATGTTTTCTAACTATCGCCTCTAGCCAAGGCTTTTCTAAACTTAGGGAGCTTATATGTTTTACGTAACATCGTGTTAAAGCATCCATATGCTCATATCCCGTGCTTACGTCTTCTCTAATTACGTAACGGGTTTACTCCCTTATTGGTCAAACTAAGTCAAAAGTCAATTTGCGTAAACGCATCCTTTCCCACTTGGGTTATGCTTTACATCAAGGCAAAGCACTTAACTTGTTTGACCCAAGGTATCAGTTGAGAATGTCAAGTCGTGGAAAGTCACGAGATATCAAACTATGGATTCTCGACGTTATGTTACTTAAACTTGTAAGTAACCTATGAATTTCTCAAACTCATAATCTTAATTTTCTAAACACTCTCTTCTTAATGACAATTAGACTATGTCTTAATTTCTTAATCTCATTTCTACAAAAGACAAATACCACCATATCCAATCATATCCAAATCATATATTCTCTTACACAAATATCTTACACACTCCCTTACAACATCACATCCCTTACACAATCCAACTCATTCCTTACACACTCTTGATCTCCACCATCCATTTCAAATAAACACATCTCAACCCTCCATATTTCCCACATGCCAAATAGTTTGAAATACAAAAAATGCTCCCTTTGATCTCAACCATTCAATTGAAACTAAAATCATCTCAACCATCCATCTTATTTCTTCCCCCCATGATTTGGAATATTCCACTAGCATATTCTTTCTTTCTCTCTATTCCATCACATGTGTTTAATCCAAGCCATCCATTTCAAACCAACACATCTCAACAATCCATTCTTCCTTCTCTTTATTTCAACACATGTTTTTAATCTACACCATCCATTTCAAATCAAAACCATCTCAACCATTCATCTACCCTTTCCCCCCAAGCAAAGGAATATACCTTTGGAATATACCATGGCAGATTCTCTTCTCACTTATGCTATGTGAGGAATAACATTTCTAACCCTTCCAAATTACCCTATCTACACTTTATACCCTTGGTAATTTGTTTTCTCTTTAAATACTTCACAAATGTTTTTCAAATTGGCTATTTTAGTTGGTAAACCTTAGATTGATTAATGTTAAGGTTTAGTGTGAAGTACAATTTGGGGTTTAGCAAGGTAAGGTATTTACAAGGCCTAAAACTTAGAAGTTGGGAAATTGTTACAGAAGCCTAGCGCGCTGCCCGCGCGTTGACGCGCGGGTGATGCGCCAGCCTTAGTAAAATTTCCCAAGTTTGGGTTCTTGGCTTATAAATACATACCTTGCCTCTTGTATTCCTCACCCCTTGCCATTACTCTTTCGCTCTACATTCTTTCTCTCTAATCCTCTAATTCTATCTCTTGTGTTCTTAGTTAAACACACTAACATCTTTGAAAGAACACATCTCCTTGCAAGGGAAGAATCACAAGAACCTAATCCACTCTTGTGATTGTGTCGAGGGTCTTCTTATCTTTACCCTTTCTACTACAATCGAGTCTTTAGGTTAGGTTAGGGCATGATTGAACAAACATTCATTCATTCATTCAATTGTTTGTAAGGGAAGTCTTGTGTCTTTGTGACCAAGCCTAGATCATTGGGGATCTAGTTGGGGTTTGATACTTCCGGGTGGAAGTTTTAGTTGTGGTCTAGGTGACTAAATGTAATTCGAATCACGAGATTCTTTAGGGTGGTTTCCGAGGGCGGAATACCGTGGGAGTAACTCCTTCTTTGTGAGCATCGATATTAGCGAATATCGGTGGAGTGAATTGTAACGGTTTGTAGTCCACTGAAAGGATTATACTAGTGTAATAGTATCGGTGTCGTAGATTCGCAACTGGACGTACGGATGGTATAAACCCCCCATCCCGAACCAGTATATATCGTGGTGTCTCTTTACATGCTTTATATACATTGGTTGTGATTGTGGTTGTTGGATTTGTTGTACAACCACTTGTTGATCTTTGTGGCTTGAAGTCATTAAACTTCGAAGAAGCCGAAAAGACCGTATTCACCCCTCCCTCTACGGTTCTTCGGAGTGTATGGCAGATTATACGGATCATGATGCTGGCTATAACTTTGATGAGTATCAGAGTGATGAAGAAGGCAATGGTGGCAGACTTTTCAACCTACGCAAGATAAGGTTGAAAGAAATTAGGAGGGAGTATGAGGGTAGGTCGAATGTTAAGAAGGGAGAGTTTTTTATACCAGAAACATTTGCGACCCCCAAGGATATCAAACAAAAGCTCAGAACTTATGCGTTGGAGTCTCAAAGAGATATAAGGATAGAAAAGTGTGACCAAGAAAGGATTCAAGCGATTTGTAAAGGGAATGTTGTGGGTTATGGCAGAAATGATACTGGAAGTAGTCAACCATTAGCTTCTGCTTCACAGTCAAAGGGCAATTTTGCCAGTACCAAAACCTACAACAAAAAGACCAAGCCTATGTGCCCATGGTCCCTACATGTGTTAAAAGTGGGTGATGAACGTAGTTGGAGTGTGAAAACATTAAAAGATGAACATAAATGCCTCCAAACAAGAAAAATTAAATTGTTGACTGGACGATTCCTTTCATCCGAGGTTGCTAAAATTCTTGTTAGGGACCGCACAACCACAACAGTTGCAATAGCAATGGAAATCAATCAGAAGATGTAGATCGATGTCCCAACGACAAAGATATCCAGAGCAAGGGAATTTGCTCAGAAATAAATTGAGGGTGACCATGAACAACAGTATGCAAATCTTAGGGATTATGCTTTGGAATTGAAAAATAAAAACAAGGATACAACTGTGAAGATTCAAGTTGAAGCAAACTCTGATGCAGGTGATTATTCAAGGGTTTTCAGACGGATCTATGTTTGTATTGGTACTTGAAAAAAGGTTATAAAGCAGGAAGAAGGGACATACTAGGTTTGGATGGGGCCTTTATCAAAGGGACATATACTGGTCAGGTCTTAACGGCTGTTGGTGTCGATAGCAATAATGGCCTCTATCCAGTTGCGTATGCAGTGGTTGAAGCTGAGTCCAAGAGTTCATGGTTATGGTTCCTTAGCAATCTTGGAGCTGATCTTGATTTGCAACTAAATTCAAACTTCACCTTTATCTCAGACAGACAAAAGGTATAAACATTGTGTATATTCAATTAATTGATTTCCAGCCCAATTCAATCCTCATTCATATATTATGTTTTGTACAAATCGACAGGGGATATTACCAGCCATTGCAGAAATATTTCCTGTTGTTGAACACCGATTCTGTGTGCGACACATATATGACAACATGAAACAGTTATTCAATGGAGAGAATATCAAGGAACTTGTTTGGAGGTGTGCTAGAGCATCAACAGTCGCTGAGTTTAATAGAGGAATGGAAGAGCTAAAATCAATGAACTCTAAAGCTTATGACTGGTTAAGGAAGATACCAGCATCATCATGGTCAAGGTCACATTTTTCAGGTACAATATACACATACTACGACTTTCATCTGTAATATTACTAAGATTGAAAATGATGTTCATATTGATATATTGTTTACAGGGAGAGCTAAGTGTGACATCCTTCTTAACAACTTATGTGAATCGTTCAATAGCAAGTTAGTGGCCGGCAGAGATCAACCAATCATTGGTTTTTTGGAGTACATAAGGGAGTATCTTGTGAGGAGAAGTGTTAGTGTGCAACATTTAATAGACAAATGTGAAGGTCCTTTAACCCCAACAGTAACTAAAATTTTAGAAAACATCAAGGAGGAAGCAAATGAGTATAATGTTTTATGGGGTGGGGGGATACATACCAGTGTAAAGGAGCTTGGGGTGACCAATGTGTTGTGAATATGCCAAAAAGGGAATGCACATGTAAGAGATGGGAACTTACTGGTATTCCATGTAAGCATGTTGTTGCGGCTATCAACGACATGGCTACACACAGCAAGGAGTCAATTGACAACCAGGTTGCGATCCCAGAGGATTATGTGTCCCCATGTTATTGATTAACCATGTGGAAGGAGATGTATCAACACAAGTGATGCGTGGGAATTGCACCAGGCTTTACCTCTCGAGGGATCTCGAGAAGCTTACAACCCCCACCAGGCAGTGTACCTGATCGTTGTAGTATAGTATAGTGACAAGTACCGGGGGATTGATCGTTCAACTCAGGAATAGTGTCGCTAGGATTAGAAAGCCTAAAAACTAGGTCTAGAGATGAGGGATGATTCTTTTTGTATTTTTTATGTTTTATGAAAGCAAGTAAAATCTCGGGTTTTGAAAGAGTGGGCGGAATTAGTTGCTAGTCAACTAACCCAATAACTAAGATGCAATCAAAATAAAATAATAAAAATGAAAATAAACTAAATTAAACTAGTGGTGTGAGCAATATGTGGGAAAATGGTGTTTACTTAGATTTCACTAATCCCTAGATATCTTTTACAGGTTAATTACTTGTTACAGTTGCATGGATGACGGATTGTATTCCTTAATACCATTCATGGGGTGGCGTACTTACTTCCCCAATCCTATAAGCTCCTACTTCACTCATTTGTCGAGCCGGCTAAGAAGCTCCTAACATGGGATCACTAGAATTCGCTCATGCATTAAATACAACCATACAAACCTAGTACACATCGGTTCATGTTTCTTAAGACGTTCAAGCAAGTCACACAATGGAGATCTGCCAGTTTTCTTAAGCCTAACATTGAAATCATTCATCCATTACAACTATAAACAAGAAATCAACCTATAATCAACATCTAGGTTTCATTACATCTAAGCAAACACACAAAAGATCTAGCCTAGCATGTTAAAATCAAGACACGCATAAGATATATTCAAACAACACATAGACATATTGAATGAATTGAAAGAGGACTTATCTTAATTGAACATGAAGGGTTTCAAGGGGTGAAAACCCTTGAAAACACTGTTACAAACGACCTAGGGTTTATGAGGTTCGGCCCTAGTATTCTCCACACAAGTTCCTCTCTTAATGAATGAAAAATAGAAAAGTATATAAAGATTTTGTGAGGTGACGGCGTCAAGAGTAAATTTCTGACGCCGTCATCTCGCCGCCAATAAAGTTCTCGGACTGCCTAGATCTGGGTTTGACGCCGTCACGTGTAATCCATCTTCAGGCCGTCACCAAAATAACTCTTGACGCCCTACTTCTGACGCCGTCACGTTTTCTCTGGGTCGTCATGAATTTTGCTCTTGATGCCGTCATATTTTCCTTCTTGACGCCGTCAGGTACTATTCCCAGCATGGAAAATTAAGTCTTTGCCGTTTTCTTCACTTTTATGCTCCAAAAACGTCCAAAATGCTTCCTTTTCCAGAATTCACTCCCAAAGTACCTAAAATCACAAAAGGAACGATTTAGGGCAATATTTGATCAAATAAATTCAATTCCGGGCTTAAATGACCCCCTAAAAACGGTTCATTTTTCGCCTCATCATATACCCTTACACTTGAGATTTGCTTGTCCTCAAGCAAATGCACTTTTATTCTAATCAAAATACAAGTTAGTGGTCGTTTAACACTAATATAAAAGTAATTACAACAAATAATCGTTCCACTAAAGACCAAAGACAAGCACGGAGGTCATATACTAGCACCTCACAAATAGTGTTTAGATACTCACATCTCTCGGGTGTAATAAAGTAATATCACAATATGAAAATGGAAAACATCTCTCACTACCTGTCATAGCAAAATAGATTACCATAGGCTTGGGAAAGGATCAAACCTCCACCACATGGCGTAAGCACCTAGGATAAACTATCAAAGAGGTCTTTTAAAGGGTTGTAACGTTAGGTGTAGGGATATGGAATACACGGTTTTGTTGGATATAAGCAGTCTTTACTGGTGGCGAGTTAATCATCTTGGTTAATTACATGTACAATATGGCGTTGCTAAGCCAAGACTAGACTCGACTTAAGCTAATAAATGAAAAATAACAAAAATACAAAATAAACATAGACTGAAACGGGATGGTAGTCCGTATGTTTTTTCTCTTTTCTTTTTCTTACTTTTTTCGATTTTTTTTTTTTTTTTTTTTTTTTTTTTTTTTTTTTTTTTTTTGCATACACTCTTACCCTACCATCCAAAATAATATATCATAGGGAATGGACATTCCCCTTACACTTGAATTTTTACATACTTTACAATAAACTAATCTAATGACTCGAATTAAGATAATCAAAACACTTGGAGTACTTTTAAGATTAACGCACATATGGGGGTAATAAATGATGTTCTTTCCCATTACTCCATAACACAAGTACTTTACCCATGAGTCCCAATCGTCCCAAAACAATATGTACAAGGATATGACTCGACTTAGCAACCATGTAATCAATTAGATAATTAACTAAGGGTTTAAACATGTAACAATAATGCACTAAAGATGAGTGCATATACGGAAGGATAAGGCGATTTGATTGTACATTTAAGTGGGGTGTAACAAATTCTTCCTTTAAGTAAGATGCTTAAAGTTAGAAACGAAAAGATAGGCTCAGAGGGGTGTACTAAGGGTTTCGTGTACTAAAAATGAGTACAACGCTAAGGTGTGGGAAAAATTAATTGACTTAACTAGTCAAGTAATATGACTTAAATGGTCAAGTAATTATGATACGGGTTTAACACAAGGGTGATCCTAATTCCTCTTATCATGTAGTAAATCCTACTACACGAATGTAGTCTCACTAGCGGTCTCGGAATGCATCACTAACGCAAGTTCTAGAATCTAAATGCTACCGATACACTCATAAGCACTAATAGTAAATGCTTTTCCTATCAAATCTAAAGGCGAACCTCACATATTTGGGTGGAAAATTTTTCTGAATAGTACGGATTTTTGCTAGTCATACAATCTCCTATCCATGAGACGCTTGCTAAGGCTAAAGTTTCACTCCTAAATGTTGTAAAAAATTTTAAATTTGGTGCTAAAATTACACTAACAAGTATTTCTCATAGTTTTATTACACATCTACCATCAAACAAACAAACTCAAGCGAAAGTGTATCTATAAGGTATCATCATTTTACCCTCCCCTTACACTTAGGATGAACATTTTCCCCAATGTTCAAGTAAAGAATGTAAAAGTGAAATAAGTAAAAAGAATGAAATCAAATACTCCCCTGATTCGCTCGGTATGGATAATAAGGTAGTAAGGTTATATCTTCCTCCAAGAAAATGAACAATCAAAGCTTCCCTTCCAGAATGTAAATCATCTTCTTGTAAAAAATAACCTGTTAAACCTGAGAAAACAAACAAGGCAACCTCGCGTAAAATCGGTGGCAATCTATATATGCTAAAAAATCCTAGAAAGCAAAGTAAGATATAATGCTTGTGGAATGATGTTTGCAGATTTCCTGGAGATTATAAAACTAAAGAATTAGCAAAAACTTTAAGATTCCGTTAGAAAAACAAAACTGGTAAAATATCCAGAATTTTACACGTGACGCCGTTAGGAATTTCTTCCTGACGTCGTCAGAAATGACCTGCAGAAATTCTTATGTTAAGTTTCCAGAAAATTTCTGGAAAAACTTGGTCCTACTTCTTGGAAAATCCTGCAAAACATCATTATGACTCGATACAAGCATTTGACTCTAACAAATACGAATATACATGTTCACTTAATATTGTGGAGAATCATGATCAAATTTGTTTCTTAAAAACATATTTGGGGTTTCCCCTTACACTTATCTTTTGCGAAATACCTTTGGATGAAGTTAAGACTAAGCCAAACAACAAAGTAAAGTATTTTCACCATTTTATTTTTGAAACATGATCTACCAACAATAAAAATAAAGCATGCATACGGAAGCAAATAACAATCAAACAAAATAAAAATCACACAAAACATGTGTTGCCTCCCAAGAAGTGCTTTTCTTTATTTACGAGTCTTTTAGCTAGACTCAAGGTCATGGGTTACTATGTGACCTCATCGTTGGTTTCACTCTCTAGGTCATCTCCTATACCAGTTTTGTATTCCGGACCTAGTTGCAAGCATTCTTTATAGAAACCAAGCATCATATTCATCACATACTCTACTCCTCTACGTCTATCCTCATCATTCCTATAATAAGCCGCTTGTTTGTGTTCCTTTTCTATGTTTGACAGGAGGCGGACTGCTCAATCTTATAGGGCATTTGGTAGGCAATCTCATCATTCTCTTCCTTGAACCTAACTATCCCTAAAGTCGGATCATAACTCATCTTAGTGGCCTCAATGAATGGTTTTCCGAACACTACTTGACTTAGGCAAGCATCTATCACCGGACGAGTATCCTCTACTATCATAAAATCGATCTCATAAGTGAAATTTCCGACAATCACATGTAATCCCTTCACTCTACCTACAAAATTACTTATCAAATTCTTATTGGGCATCATCCTATAACCAAGTTGTTTCTTCATTACCCAATTATAATAAGTCCTAGTCATGATGTTTATAGGAGACCTAGGATGGATATAAGCTTTCCACACATGCATATGCCCAATGTTGCATGGTATGTTGATGTTAGAGGGATCACCTATTTTAATAAGGGGTGAACCAAGGATATATGGTGTCTCGGGATCATCGAATAAATCTTTGTGATATTCCCGTTCTTCCTTGGTTGGAAACTTATCAAAGTATTCTTCTATGTTTTCTACTTCCTCTAACTTCTCTCCCTTATCAACCTCAACTTCCTTAATTTCATCTCTAGTCTCGGTTTCTACTCCAACTTCATCCTTGTCACTTTCTTCTATATCCTTATCTATTGGCTTTATGGTGACAACATTGACAAAGTGGACATGTTTTAATGACGAGGGGTCCTTAGTTTGGATTCCGCTATTGGCGTCCCTAGTGTCCTTCCTAGGTGTAGTTAACGCTTGGTTGTTGAGGGCTTTCAACAAGTTGTCAATCTTACTGGTCATCTCCGTTTGTTGTTGGTTGAATTCGGTTTCAAACTTAGTTATGCGAGCTTCTTGAGATGCCATAAACTTGGAGATCAATCCTTCAAGATTATTGGTACTACGATAGTTATTAGAAGGATTGTTGTTGAAAGTACGGTTGGAGGGTAGACCGTTTGGTTGGTAACGATTAGGTGGATTGGAAGAATTGTTTTGGTTTTGTTTCCACCTAAGGTTTGGGTGATTTTTCCAAGAGAGGTTGTATGTATCACCGTAAGGGTTTGGCTCGGGCTTGAAAGTGTACCACTTATCTCCCGCTTCGTCGGTACGCAAGGATGCGTAGTCCGCAAAAGCTGTTCCGGGGAGTTCCACACAATCACGAGTGTCATGGGGACCACTACATAATTCGCATGAAGAAGTGATTTTGTTCACTTGGATTGTAGGCTTAGGAGCTTCGTAAGATTTCATGAGAAACTTGACTTGGTCCTCAAGTTCCATGATCCAACGGTCGGGAGTGCTAGAATTGTTCGAAGGCAAAGATATTGCCTTGACCGTTTTGTTCAAATCACGGGGATCATTCCAACTTTCGTTGTCATAGAGAGCAAGATCTTCTATGAGTTCCCATGATTCTTCCGCACTAAGATCACGTAGCTTGCCACCGGCCGATTTGTCAATGGTTCGCCTTGTGGAGAGATCGATATGGTCATAAAAAATTTGGACTTGGAGCCAAAGATCTATGCCATGATGAGGGACTTTTTGGAGTAAGTCCTTGAAACGAGTCCATGCTTCATATAGAGTTTCACCTTGACGTTGTTGGAACATCAAGATATCATTTCTAAGCTTGGTAGTTCTCCCCGGTGGGAAAAATTGAGCAAGGAAACGAGTGGTGAGATCATCCCATGAGGTGATGGATCCCGCGGGGAAACACTCAAGCCATTGACTAGCTTGATCACGTAGAGAGAATTGGAATAGGCGTAATCGGGTTGACTCTCTAGTTGTAGCATCAAGGTCTACAGAATCTATGATTTTAAGGAAGTCCTTGAGATGTTGATTTGGATCTTCGGAACGAAGTCCATGGAATGCACATCCGCTTTGCACCAACCGGATGGTTTCGGATCGCAAGGGAGACACATTGGCTCCGGTGAGCTCAATAGTGTTTCGATAGCCTTGGTGGCTAGGTCGGGAATACTCTCCTAGGGTTTGGGGCCTAAGAGGTTGGTTAGCTAGTGGTGGGTTTTGTAGGTGGTCTTGTTGTGGTGGGTTGATGGGTTCAAAGATGTTACCACCTTCCATGATGTCGGATGGTAAAGAGTTACGAACAAAAGCACGAAGAAATAAGATAGACTAAAGAGAACCTATAAATAAAAATAAAATCTTACTAGAAAGGAATCTAGCAAGTAGACCTAATAAAAAGAAATCCTAACCTAGACAATAACTATTCCCCGGGCTGCGGCGCCAAAAACTTGATGCGTGGGAATTGCACCAGGCTTTACCTCTCGAGGGATCTCGAGAAGCTTACAACCCCCACCAGGCAGTGTACCTGATCGTTGTAGTATAGTATAGTGACAAGTACCGGGGGATTGATCGTTCAACTCAGGAATAGTGTCGCTAGGATTAGAAAGCCTAAAAACTAGGTCTAGAGATGAGGGATGATTCTTTTTGTATTTTTTATGTTTTATGAAAGCAAGTAAAATCTCGGGTTTTGGAAGAGTGGGCGGAATTAGTTGCTAGTAAACTAACCCAATAACTAAGATGCAATCAAAATAAAATAATAAAAATGAAAATAAACTAAATTCAACTAGTGGTGTGAGCAATATGAGGGAAAATGGTGTTTACTTAGATTTCACTACTCCCTAGATATCTTTTACAGGTTAATTACTTGTTACAGTTGCGTGGATGACGGATTGTATTCCTTAATACCATTCATGGGGTGGCGTACTTACTTCCCCAATCCTATAAGCTCCTACTTCACTCCTATGTCGAGCCGGCTAAGAAGCTCCTAACATGGGATCACTAGAATTCGCTCATGCATTAAATACAACCATAAAAACCTAGTACACATCGGTTCATGTTTCTTAAGACGTTCAAGCAAGTTACACAATGGAGATCTGCCAGTTTTCTTAAGCCTAACATTGAAATCATTCATCCATTACAACTATAAACAAGAAATCAACCTATAATCAACATCTAGGTTTCATTACATCTAAGCAAACACACAAAAGATCTAGCCTAGCATGTTAAAATCAAGACAAGCATAAGATATATTCAAACAACACATAGACATATTGAATGAATTGAAAGAGGACTTATCTTAATTGAACATGAAGGGTTTCAAGGGGTGAAAACCCTTGAAAACACTGTTACAAACGACCTAGGGTTTATTAGGTTCGGCCCTAGTATTCTCCACACAAGTTCCTCTCTTAATGAATGAAAAATAGAAAAGTATATATAGATTTTGTGAGGTGACGGCGTCAAGAGTAAATTTCTGACGCCGTCATCTCGCCGCCAATAAAGTTCTCGGACTGCCTAGATCTGGGTTTGACGTCGTCATGTGTAATCCATCTTCAGGCCGTCACCAAAATAACTCTTGATGCCCTACTTCTGACGCCGTCACGTTTTCTCTGGGTCGTCATGGATTTTGCTCTTGACGCCGTCATATTTTCCTTCTTGACGCCGTCAGGTATTGTTCCCAGCATGGAAAATTAAGTCTTTGTCGTTTTCTTCACTTTTATGCTCCAAAAACGTCCAAAATGCTTCCTTTTCCAGAATTCACTCCCAAAGTACCTAAAATCACAAAAGGAACGATTTAGGGCAATATTTGATCAAATAAATTCAATTCCAGGCTTAAATGACCCCCTAAAAACGGTTCATTTTTCGCCTCATCAACAAGATTGAAGGAATTGCTGGTCCACCTTTTTAGCCCAAATGCCCTATTACTAGCAACTTAAAGCCACCTCACCACCATGTTCCAATTGGAAGACCACGGAAGAAGAGAAGAGTGTCAAAGGATGAGATTACTGAACAGGTTATGAAAAAATCAATGGTGAAAAATGGGAAGCTGTCAAAGAGGGGCAAGACTATCAAATGTGGAGCATGTGGTGGGTAGGGTCAAAATAAGAGAGCTTGTACGGGACGAAGAGTCAACCAAGGGAGAGGTACTAGAAGGGAAGGAATACCAGATGAGGTACTAGAAAGATCTACTCAGCCAGTGGGATCTTCTGCAACAGAGGTGGGAGCAGGGCCAAGCCAGCCAGTTGGAGCACAAGCAAGTGAGGTAGCAGGAGGGCCAAGTCATCAAGTTGGAACACAAGCAAGTCATGTATCACAATCTACTGGGAATGGTGGAGGTCAAAGGAAGAATAGGATCAAGAGAAAAGCCAAAATCGCCAAGTGAGTCAACACAATTGTGATGGTGCAATAACCTTGGGTTGGTTATTTGTTCATGTGTTTTAACACAATGAGTGTATGGATTGTGTAACTGAGTTTCTGTCTTCTAGACAATAATACAAACCAGGGATGACCTTAAACCCTGTGATGATACAACCCAGAAAGATGTCAATACACCTATATACCAACCTAAAGCAACTTAAAGACAATGAAAAAAAAGACCCAACTAAAAATAAGAAACTTTTTGAGCTTCTTCAACTGCTGATCCTTCTCCCTCATCAACCTCAACTGCTCCTCCAACTCTTCTTCAAGTTCATTCCTCGCCCTCAACAGGCTCGGCAACACATTGGAGGATCCGTCCATCCAATAAACCCACATGAAGGACAACAGTAGAATCGTCGTGCTGGGTTCCTATTTGTCCAACTTGTTTTGATTGTTGCTTGTTTCCCACAGTCTCAAATCAACACCATATTTTTGCCGGATATTGGAAAGTGTGAAATAATGTGATGCAACGGTCATATTTAATTGTGTAAAGTGTGTAAAAAGGCAAACTTTCGATTGCAAATTTAGTCATTCAATCTACAGTGTAACACGGACACTTAGTACCCGGGAAACCGTGAAATGACGATAATGCCCTCGGTGACATGGCACTTAACGGGAAAACTAACGGAAAATGCCTCTCGGTGGCTTTTTTGCAAATTTGCGTAACGTTAGTGGCTTTTTTTGCGTGACTTTTTGTCTCAATCTCATTTTTGCGATTTCGTGATAGTTTAGGGACTATTTTTGCATTTTACCCTAAATTATAAAGGCTGATCATGGAACTACATTTTAAGGGCACAAGCTAAGCACACAAAAAGTACCCAGGGACCCACATAAAAGTACAGACAAGTGTACTTTTGTGTGAATTCTGATGGTTCTTTTTCGTGCGCCCCATGATACTTTTGGTGTGCTTAATTTATGCCCTAGGGCACATGTTAAAAAAACCCTATTAATATTTACAAATAAATTTTAATATTCATTTGTTAACATGGTTTAAGTACGATGACTCGGGAGGTGTTGACTTTCATATTATATAGAATTACGTGTCACTTATTCATCGCCTCTGCATGCTTGCTAGTTATCCATATATACTAAAGTTTGGGATGCTCCCTCCCCCAATTTTTTATAATATTTTTTGCACAACTATAGTAGAAAAGTAATATTTTATTCCTCACATATCTTCCCGATCCTTCCTCACAAATATCTTCTTCTTCTTCTCGCTCCACACCTCACATAACGCAAACCACACACACACAGGCGCAAAAAAAAAACTCGATCCAGCAGGTTATCCATCACACATCCACTAACAAAATTAATCAACAAACAAGAATAATCAGATCCACACATCCGGTTCCATCATTAATCAACAGATCGCCCAAACATGAGCAAGGTAAAATTAGCTTTTGTTATATTTGTTGTATGTGGTTCATAAGAATTAGGGTTTCGTGTTGGTGTTGCTAATTTTCTGATATGAGGCTTAGGGTTTTGCTTCAGTTAATTGTGATTATTATGCTCATATTAGGATTAGGGTTTTCCTTGAATAAATTGTGATTGTTGTTATTGTGGTGGTTTACGCAGGTCAATTATGGTTTGTATTTTAGGGTAAAAAAATAGGTGTTCGCTCAACACGAAAGGTAGTCTGCTGAAGAAAGGTAGTCTCGATCTCATTTATTATTATTATCATGTGGTAGGTGTGAGAAGAATGGAAATACAAGGTAACTTTGTTAAGTTTACGGGAATTTTGGTATTTACTTAGGGGATAAAGCGATTCCGTTGCTTGCTGGTAAGTGGAAAAGGAAAACAGCTGAGGAGTTGGTTAATTCTGTTGAGTTCTTCAGGGACATCGTTACGGGTATTCCTCAACTAAATTTTCTTGAGTATGATATTAGTTTGTCTTTCTATCTTATATCAACTAACTTGCGGGCTGATTTTACGTTTTATTAAGTAATTGATAGTTGTTTTTGTTTTTTTGATTCTTTTGTTTGGTTGGTATTTTGGCATAATTACGCAAGTTGCACTAAAATGCAAAACAACTTTAAAATATAATTTTGGAAATATTGAGTTTGGTTGTTGATGTTGAAATGGCATATTAAAAAGTAACTACCTTACAAAAGCACCTAAATGGAAGTTTTTGAAACAGATACTCTTGAGAATTATGCTATTAGAATTCATTTTTCGCATCCTTTATATTCTTTATGAATCTTCTCTTGAAGAAGCATAACATGATATGAATTTTAACCAGGATCAAATTGTATGTAGACTAGACGAAGAAACATTATATGTTTTGTACTCTATACTATAGTGTAGAGTCTACAAATTGGAGTCAAAGACTTATAGAATGCCTTGAAGTAGTGCCACAATGCGTTCGACATATGTGTTAAACATATAGCCAGAGCTTATTTTTATGCATGGATCAAACTCTTCTTTTGAAGTCAATAAAAACGGGTTACATAGTCGCTAGGCAATCATATTCTAGATTCCAGTTCCGACAAAACTTCTGGAGTTGCATTTTAAAACTTTTTCTTGAAGTGACAACTTCCATAAATTGTTATCATATGCTACACTGTCTGCATTTACCTTTGCAGATGTAACTCATCAATAACAACATTCGACAACAATTAGTAATGGCAAAGGCCTAAATGGGCTCAAAATTTGCAGTAGATCTTATTGAAAAGGTATTCTCAATTTTACTTTTTTTATCCTTTCACAGCTATAAATGATCATATTCGTCATGGATTTTTGTTCAATTAAAATATGAATTCAGTTAAAAGATTAAACCGTAACTGTAATTTCAGGAAGCAAAAAGAAAATAAGTTTGATCTTACTTATGTAATACGTGCTCTTTTTCAGGAACCAAGAATGCATTAATTTCATTGTCAAACAAGAAGATTTGGACCTTCTTGCGGCCAGACTACAAGAATTAGGGTAAGTTGCTAATCGTAGAAACCTAATTACTTCCATTATATTTGATAACAACTCCTTTTTAACTGTGATCTTTGTGATCGGCTGCACTCATAAGTTGACATTCATCTTTGATATGTTTCGTCGAATGTTGTTCTGCCTCATGACAGGGACATGAACGTTTGGAAGACTCTTTGCCAAATTAGCATTTATAACATTCTTTACATGTTACTATTTGCCTCATTGTTCGTTACACCGCCTTATTTTAATATTTCTGTCGGTGCTCCTCTGAGGCGAAACACTTTAATGATGCTGTGTCTTCTATCGCTGAAGACTTGATTGTGATGCAACTCAGAGTAAGTCTCAAAATTTAATTTCTTTTTTTAGACAATTATAATCTTAAATTGCTCATCAATGGTCACTCCTAATATAGTGAGGTGTTTAAGCTTTTAAATTGAGGTGTATTAGAAGTGACCTAACCATATTTTATTCTTAACAGTATTCTTGGAATCGAATTTGGTGCTGCATATGCAGACAACCGTGCGAGATGCCCGCTGAGTTCAACCCAAACCGCGTTACAGGTGAAAAGACTAATAACTTTGGATAAGAAATTGTTTGGTTCTATTACCAATGTGTGATAAGAGTCAAATAATTTTTTTAGCTTAACGGATTCAGGTCATTCAAGTTGTTTTGGCACCTTTATTGGTGTAAGAGACCCTACAGGCGTTGGATTTGGTAGTTTTGGGAAGCAATAAGACTGACTCCTAATATGTGAAATAAGGTCAGTTGGATCTTTCAGTCTATAGACGCCTGATTTTCCTCAATAATGTATTTTTCTTTATTTAACAAAGTTGCAGCTTTTATTAGGTATAGCAGTACTGATACTTTTTACTTATTGCTCAAATTTTGTTTGACTAATTGTGACGGTCAAGTTCTTATGGTTACGATTCTTTTTCCTATGTTTTACAGGGGCTATGAGCTGCTGAAAGGGTCCAACCAGTGATATTCCCTCTAAGTTATCTCAGAGTCAAAAGCATCACTTACATTTTATAAAATGTTTGCAGCATGTTGCCTGATATACTTCATGTGGAATATTTATCATTCCACCTACGTTTTATTAAGGTACATACTGTCTCTTTATGTACGTTTCTTCATCTATGTCATGAAGTCATCTATATATGGCTCATAAATGCTCTGCGCCAAACATACCTTGCTACTTGGCACAGTCTTTGTTGACCTTAATTTAACATATGATAAACATTGACAAGGAAAACGTTCTTCACAAAACTATACTATAGGCTTCATAAAGGCTCTGCGCCAAACCCAAAGGTTTGATGAAGAGGTAAACTCATGAATTCAGTTTTGACCAACTTTGGTCTTAAAATCAAATTTGAAGGGGTTTTTGGAGTTGCTGCAATTTTTTTATGGGGTCTTTGGGTATGGGTATTATGGGTTTTGTGGGTATTTTTATTGGGTGTTCAAGGCTGCTACGAAACAACAACAGTAAGGGGGTGAATTGGGTCATTTTCAAAGGGTGTTTTGAAGACTTTTAATGGGAGTTCGGGCGCTTTTTTTTGGCCTGCTGGAAAACAGCAGCAGTAAACGAGTCTTCTGATTGTTTTCATAAGGGGTTTTGAGTGGTATAAATGGGTGTTTAGAGCTATTGTAAAACTGCACCAGTATAATGGTGTTTCAGGATGCTGTAATTGTGGTTAACCATTAAATGTGTCTATTAGTGCCAAGTGCCCAGGGAGTAATGGTGCATAGTTCGTGAGGAAATTGTTGTGACTCCATGGTCCATCCAAGCAGAAGCTTTCATTTTCAGGTTTATGTTTATATAGCGAACATTTTTTATGTACCTTGCTACCCATGAAAATGTTGAAACTAAATGGCTGTTTGTTTCGGGTTATATTACGTGTTTATGGCTCATTTGGTTTTCGGCTTATGTTTTATAAGCTCACTTTTTGTTGCTTATTTTAAAACTTTTTGGCTTATCTAAGCTTATTATGACATGATAAGCTTATCTAAGCAGAAAAGTTTCCAAATAAGTCACAACAAATGAGCATATGAAACTTAAGCCCAAAACCAAATAAGCCATAACCCCGCCATATAACCCGAAACAAACACCCCCTAAATGACCGAAAGGGACTGTATTAGCTGCAGGTGGGTCAACCTGACCCCTTTTGACTCACCCTAAAACTTAATGCCAAACATCCTTTTGCATATCAGTTTCTTAATGTAATGAAAAACATCCTTACTGCCCTATAACCTTTTTATGTTTATTGTTTCATCATTTCCATGTTTACATTTGAGCTTAATAACTTTTAAAATTCTTCCTGTGATATTTTCTGTCCATGTGATTTTACCTATTTGCCAATCGTAAAATTATTGTAGGGACTTAGTGCACACAAAGGATATACAAGATGAGACATGTGAGCACGTAAGTGTTGTATTAGTTGTGAACTTCACTTAGCGCTGGTTATGAACAAGAAATTGCAAATGAATTATTTACCTTTGAGCTTTCGACAAAGGAAGATTTGTCGAATGATAAGAAGGTCTTATAACTGTGAACAATCTAATGAGCCCAGCTCATATACCTTGCTTAAAATACAATGCCTTGAAGAGAAGTCTCTCATATATGATATTTTAAAGATCTCTACGGACTGCAATATGAGGGTATGCTCATATTTTTAATTCCATCAATTTTAACATGAATTTACTTGATATAATATACTAGAAGTTATAATCAAGGGGTATCTAGGATTACACCGTATTTAACATTTACGAGAGTGTTTGGTTTAACTTATTTGCCTGGCTTATGGCCATACTTAGCAAAACCAGGTCCATTTTAGCGTTTGGGTAACTTATTTAGATTTCCACAATTAATATGTTGTTCTTCGTTTGCGCAGGTCAGTCACGGAGAATTTTTCGTTACTCTGGAGATTCATCGATTCAGATTCAGAGGCAATTGAAGCCATGGCGCAAGGGAGTGCACCAGAAATCAAAACCGCCACAGAGACCAGTTCCACTGAACCAAAAACAACACCACCAGAAACGTCAAACACACTAGAGGCAACAACTCCAACTGCAACCAATGAACAACTGTAGCAAAAACAACATACCATCAGCCCAAAAAAAAAAAAAAAAAAAAAAAAAAGAGACGCAATGTAAAGCCCAAGCTATGCACCCTTCAACTTTTGAAACCGGAAAATGTTTGCCTTATAGTGTAGGCAACATAAATATATAAAGTAGTATCAATATGTACGATTTCTATGTCAACCAACAACTCCTCTTTTATTAACATTTGTCTTATAGTGTAAGCAACATGGGCATGTAAAGTAGTATGAATATGCGTAGAATATATGTAAACCAAGTATGTGTTCCTTTATCATATGAAAGGGTCTACATATATAATTGAAAGGCCAGATAACTATCTTATAGGGAGTGGTGGCTGATCGATTGGTCGACAACCAGTTATTCTTTTGGGCTCTTCAACAGTGCTGGTAACTATATTATTTAGACTGCTTTGATTCAGTTTTCTGGCCACTTTACATCAGGAAATATTTCTTTGGGAAAACACCCCGCGGCAACGCGCGGGTTTCCCACCTCGTTGCTACTACTAACCATTATCAAGCACTATGAAATTTTACCCAAATATACAATGTTATCGCTGCATAAAAAGAATACAATACAATCAAAGAGAAGAACTACTCGAGAAAAAAAGTTAACCATGATAATCGTTCGCCAATAAAAATAAATATAAATCTGAATTTTTGAATATAGTTATTGGTCGTAAGGCTACTAGGCAAGGTAATGTTTTTTTCACCATACACATCAGCGTCACATCAGTTTTCTCTCTCCTCTCACTCCCTTCACCCCTCTTCACCTTTTAGTGGGCAAGGAGACCTCTCACTTCACCTTACATTAAATACTCACTTTATAAAAATATACCCCACACACACTCACACACAAAATAAAAAATAATAAATGAGGCCCAATTTTCTTGTTTACCATTTGGTTGTCACACCACCAATTGTGATGTTAAAATTTGTGCATGGCTCATGAATTGGGGTAGAGGGCAAGGGGATAATTGGTGAAAGTGAGCCCATTTGGTGAGGGTTTCATGCCCTTACCTACTAGCCTAAAAGACAATTAATTAGATAGGCCCGGCGGCTTGAATTATGTGGTACCCAAATGAAGCAGGAAATTAAATATATATTGGAAGAATCCATGATGTCATCCTTAATTTCTAAGCATTACGTATTGCAAGAGGTGGTGATCGGTGAACCATGAGTTTTTGTACCATATCAATTTTGTCACTAAATTACATGATATTACGTGGATGAGCTTTGTTACACATTTTTTTATTTTTATCCTACAAATTCTCTTATACTCACAATCATATTATATACTCTCTCCGTCCTATAATTATTTTACACTATTGAATTTTTATCTATCAACTTTGACATTAAATATTTTTGTTTGTACTATAAAATAATTGATAAAAATTATGTCAATGAAAATACATTTAATATCCAATTCATTCATATATTTTGCATCAAGTATTATACGGAGTATAACACAAACAAAAATATTTAAGGTCAAACTTGAAAGATTAAGACTTCAAAAGTCAATAGTGAACAATAATTATGAGACGGATGAAATAGTTTTTTCCCACTCATTCTCTCTCTGCATCCAAGCCGTCTGTTTTGCCACTTGCTAGAATCCTGTGAGTAGGACACTTTGTATAATGATAATGTAAGAATGTTTAGCATTTTCCTATGTGGATTGTGATACTTTTAGGTTGGTAGAACACAATGGAGTGACCGATAACCCTTCGCCAAACCCATCACGCATTACGCGCCACCCGCACTATTTGGATCCCCGTCACATGCCATTAATAAAAAAAATTGGTGAAAGGTGAGCCTCCTGATCACTAAGCTTTTGTGCAAAATGTAAGGCCTCATGGTGTTATTATTATTATTATTATTATTATTATTATTATTATTATTATTATTATTTTTTATTTTTTATTATTTATTTATTTATTTTTTTTTTATAATAATCATCACTTTATTGAAAAACAAATAGGATTTTACAAGAAATTAGTGGGGAGCCGAGATACTAACTGAGCCCCCACACCTCTAGCTACAAATAGGTTATTATTATTATTATTATTATTATTATTATTATTATTATTATTTGATTTGTGAGTGAATGATGTATTTTGTGTGATATATTTGCATAAAGTATTTTTTTTTTAGTGATGAGGGGAGTGGTGACTATTATGGCTGAAAGAAGAGGTGGTGATATACTACTAAGGTGAAAGGACAACTACGATGTGATCGTTACAGAGCTTTGTTGCAACCTCTTACTAGGGGTGAGCATCGGGCCGGTCCCGACCCGTCCTGACCCGATACCGATAAGCCCGAATCCCGAGATCGCCGAAAAACCAAACCGACTCCTGACCCGAAACCAGTCGGTTCGGTATCGGGACGGTCGGGATCGGTTGGATTTGTCGGTTTTCTTTGTTGTTTTCTGGTTTTCATCCCGTCCCGACCCGATACCGACAAGCCCGAATCCCGAGTTCGCCGGAAAATCAAACCGACTCCCGACCCGTTTACTAGTCGGGATCGGAATCGGAATCGGGCCGTCGGGATGGTCGGAATCGGGCCGGGTATCGGTGGTCGGTCGGAAATGCTCACCCCTACCTCTTACTATTTTATCATACAAATCATCCTATATACACAACAATATTATATAGTTTATTCCCACTCATTCTTTCTGCATCCAAACCATAAGTTTTGACACCTGTCAACATTTTGTAAGTAAGCACATTTATAGGAGGGTTGGGTTTTCTTATTTATATCAAACCATATCCTCTAGAAAAGCCACCTTTGGGAAAAATGTTAGATGTTCCAAGAAAATCATCAAAGTGCCACTGCCACACATAACTCCCAAACCTGAAACACACACACACAAAACAAACATACATGTTCAAAGTTTTTGTGATTTTGGGGATCTAAAGTATATGACCTAAAAGAAACAATATATGTCTTATTAATCGTGTTTGAATTTACACTGACCAATCATTATGTTCTTCAGAACCAACATTATAGTTATGGGGTTACTTTGATTTGGCCAACATTTTAGTGATGTAAGTAACTGAAAGGGACAACTAATCTAAATTCATATCAGGTTTATTGTAAGTTCTTTGTCATGACTACCATTGTGATGCTTTTACGACAAGTTTATTGCATCTGAAGTGGTTTGGATATTTCTAACACAATGGAAATCGCAATTCCCCAATACCCAACATTTATGATGGCCTTTTGCTACGCCACAAAAAGTAAATACGTATGTTAAACTTTATCTCAAATGGGGAATTAATCTCTTCGATTATATGTAAGTCAATACCTCGTTTATGTATCTTGACACTCATTGGAAGCCACTCGTTAGTGATCATCCAAAACGAGATTTTTACGTTGATATATAGAGCCTAGAGGCGTGAACGTCCATGTATAGTCTACGTCATTCCCAGGAGCTGAGTATTTTGACTTCTTAACTCATAGACTTTAAAAAGGTAGAAACTAATGGCGATGATGTCTGAGGTGGTTTTGCACCAAAAAAAAAAAAAAAACCCTTAGATATAGGTGGTTGTGAGATACTAATAATGTTGAATCTGCATTCTATCCTTAGTGTGTTTGTGTTTAATCAAATCTCTAAATTAGCATCAACAATAAACACTACAGTAATATATTCAACATTAATTTGTATGGATCTATGGACTAATTCAATACTGAAAACATCCCGCATGCATAATTATATCTTTAATTTAGATATCAAGTTAGACAATCCATACAACAAAATAAACTGTCACACTATTAAATACAAACTGTAGATCATTTCGAAAGCATAATACAACATGGCATGCATCTTTGCCGTTATGGTAGTGTAACATATGATTTTGATGGTGTGTAGAGTGACACTTTTCGTCTAGTCTTATTTTTTATTTATCCTGAATGGAAAATCAAACCATTCAACATCTCATTTTTGTACTACGTACATTCACTTATTAAAGTGTGTAAAATAGTGAAATGGGAAAACAAATTGACGAGAAGTAGCCTCTAAATTTCACACTGATCGATATTTTTTATAACTTTCAAATGTTGAGAGATTGGTTAGATTTTTTATTTTTTTATTTTATTTTTTATTACCTGGGTTTCCGACTAGACATTGCGAGCCAACTAATTCCATGGTGATTATATTTTTTAGATATCTCGGAGTCGGCGCAGGTGAACATCTGGCTACAAGGGGATTAATTTTCTCCCCGTCCGATTCGAACATTTGACATCCTCTAAAATTGATATACTATTAATAATCAGATTAGTTTTTCTATACAGTTATAAGTAGGGGTGGAAATGAGCCGAGCCGCTCGTGAAAAGCTCGGGATCGGATCGGTAAAAAGCTCGAACGAGCCGAGCCTAAACGAGCTCAAGCCCGAGCTCGAGCCTAAGTTTGGGCTCATTTAATAATCGAGCTCGAGCCCGAGCTCTATAAAAAAAGCTCGAGTAGGCTCGCGAGCCTAAACGAGCCATAAAAATATACACGTATATAAATTGTCTATACGTATAAACGAGCTTAAAAGTAGTAAACGAGCTCGAGCCTTATGTAATAAACGAGCCGAGCTCCATTAAACTTTATATATATAAACGAGCCGAGCTCGAGCTTTATATATATAAACGAGCCGAGCTCGAGCTCTGGCGAGCTCGGGCTCGGCTCGGCTCGTTTCCACCCCTAGTTATAAGTAGCATGATTCGTCAATCCGTCTTTAGCCTCGTGTTATGTGTGAGAATTCAAATATTTCTCAATATTATCAAGTGTTCGTAGTTCAAGTCTAGTCATTTGACAGATATGAGATTTATTTTACTGTGTGTTTGTTAATTTGCCTTTCCATATCAGAACATATGTATGTACTCCGTATAGTGTATTTATGCATATATATGTGATGAGGAATTGGATACTAGGAGTCACATCTCTCTCCTTCACATATTTCCCCTTCTCTCTGCAAAACTAGTACGTTATTTATCATCTTCAATTATTTGCTTTCAATTAATCTTGAACAAAAATGGAGAAGCTACCGACTTTAAGACATGAAAAAATATCACCAAAATATAGCAAGAAAAAACCGGTTA
Source organism: Artemisia argyi (assembly GCA_030686995.1). NCBI lineage: Eukaryota > Viridiplantae > Streptophyta > Magnoliopsida > Asterales > Asteraceae > Artemisia > Artemisia argyi. The sequence goes on from JARVZY010002810.1 coordinate 121,106, forward strand.
AAGTTGTTTATATCTCTAACCCTATGAAGGTCAAGACCACCCCATCCGAGTTCCGCGCTGTGGTGCAACAACTTACTGGAAAATACGCAAACTACTCACAACCCTATGAATTTGCAACAAAAGTTTTGAAAGACGGCCTAGAAGAAGAAAAAGAAGAAGCAAGTCGTACAGTTCACCGTTCAGATATTTCTTATGCTGATTTCTTTATCACCCCAAAGATGCTTGAGGGTTATTCTCCAATGTAATTTGCCTTTTAACTTTATGTAATTGTTGTCGTACTAGGTTAGTTGCATGTATCATTCATTCAGTAAATTATTTATGGCAAAAATGGAGATGGGTCCGGTGGCTTTTGAATACAAGTGGTTCCAGGGGTGTAAACGAGCCGAGTCGAGCCGAGTATTGACATGCTCGAGCTCGGCTCGTTTAAAATCGAGTCGAGTCGAGTATTTTTCGAGTCGATCTCGAGTTGTTCGCGAGTTGTCTCGGTTCGATTACACCCCTATATATATATATATATATATATATATATATATATATATATATATATATATATATATATATATATATATATATATTTTGGGGTGTAAATGTGTAATCGAGTCGAGTCGAGTAGCTCACGAGTTGTCTCGGCTTTTTTAAAATCGAGTCGAATCGAGTATTTTTCGAGTCGATCTCGAGTTGCTCGCGAGTTGTCTCGGCTCGTTTACACCCCTAGTTCCAAAGAGAAAAATTTATTACTCCCTCTGTCCCAAAATTATTATCCAGTTTAAATTTTCAAAATCAAATTGTTTCAACTTTGACCATAAATATATATGTTTTATTATATAATACTTGATAAAAAATTATACCATTAAAAAATATACTTAAAACCTAATTCATTTATATATTTTGCATAAAATATTATATAACACCACAAAAATATTTAAAGTGAAAGTTGAAGAAGAAAGACTAAAAAAGTCAATAGTGAACAATAAATTTGAGACGGAGGGAGTATCTAAAAATAGTAAGAACGAGGAATTGGCTTCCTTGCGTCGCGGCTGAGCTATGTTATGTCTAATGTTTGTTCTAAGTTAGTATTTTTAATATGTTCTGCAACGTATCTTAGACATTTTGTTGTGTTTCAATTTTAGCTATAGCTATTTATCCGCAATCCTCTTCATTATATTTGATGAGAAACTGAGATTATAATATTTCTTGTGAATTATTTTTCTTGATTTTTGTATTTCTTTTAAAAGGAATGTTACACTCACAAAATAGTCCACAAAATGAGATGTCACTGACTTATTGATGTACTTTCTGATTGTTTCTCTCTCTTCTCTCTTATTCAGCTACTCACTCACTAACACGTCATTTTGTGGCTGATTTTGTGGATTTATTTTTGTGGATGTAACATTTCTCTTCTTTTAATATGAATATTTGTGCCTAGTAATAGTTTAGTGGTGAAAAACTATTTATTTTTTTGTTACTGTAGAAACCTTATTTTTTCAGTGACCATATTCATTCAATCTTAGCATTTGAATTGGGGTTACGGCAATATTAATTTCACTATTTTTGTGAATTGAAAATTTTATTTTGCGTTTTATATGTATGTCTTAAGAGTAATATTTGTTTTTAGCACTGATACTAGTTATAATACCCGTGCACGCACGAGGTTTTCACATAAATTTTTAATTATGTATTAATATTTAATATTGTGAGTTTAGAATAACCGCATTATAAATTGTTTATAATTATGTTTGGATTTTAATCTGTATCATTGTTTAATGTAATTGTGCTAAAAGGGTGAAACTTTAGATAGTAAAAATACTAAAAAAGTTCTTAATTAACTAATATTGATAGCCAAGTGATCACCCAATAAACAATTTTTGATTAAAAAAAACAAAAAAAACAAAAAAAACTACCCTTTTTTACCAAGCAAAACTTGATATTAGAGGTCACATTATAGTTCCATTATACTATTATAACTTTGTTAGTGCTAAAGACGAAAAAAGTAGACATAGAAAGCAAATTCTTTCGCAACTCGGAGGGGCTGAAGTTTGAAGCAAAGCTTTTTAGTATATTGGCACAATGCTTCATCCACATAGAATTTTACGATCTATTTGTACATTCATCATTTTGACATTTAGATTGTTATGTAAACGCATCATTTTCCGGTCTCCGACGACCTATAAAAATATTCTTATGATGAGCCTATAATCTTTGGCCTTTTACATTGGCCCCATTTGACCCTATGTCGACCATATCATGTCGATTATAGCTCCGCACTGAACCTCCATTCCTTGAAAATTTCTCTTGTTTCAGTACTGCCACAATGACCAAGACAGTGCAAGAAGATCAATATCTAAACTTACTTATTGAGACTTGTTTAATCAACTGATGGAAGTTTACCAAGCAAGAGCCTTGAAAATCAAAATTCAAGATTATGAATGAAGTTAAAATCAGTAAAATGGTAAACAAATAAAAAAATAGCAAAAAAACTTAAAAATTTATATTAGCACTTACATTAGTCTATGTATCAAAAACAAAGAATTCGTGTTTTAGGTTTTGTTAATGAAGGTTGCTTCGACAACACATAAATGTTTGTTTATATGCTCAAATGTCACTGACCTTCTGTTAATGCCAATGAATACAACATTTACATGCATCAGTAGCCCAAACAATCCTAATATCCTAATTAAAATACAATAAAAAATCCGCACTTATCATGTTCTAATCAAGCTTTATCAGAATCTTGGTGCAACACTAAAATCTTCAACGAACAGACTAACAATTAACATTTACATACAAATTAAAGGCACAAAGCTGATAAGTTACTCGAATACATTAATATATACATCCATCACTTCATTAAACAAAAACCATAAAAAATTCTTATAGAAAGAAACTAATGTAAATAAAAAACACAATAAGTAGTCAAAAGAAACCAATCCATAAGACTCTATGCTCATCTGAAGCTATACTGTATGAACAAATAGCATAATTTTGTAAAAATATATGTTGATTTATACACATCCCAAGTACATTTCCTCAAAACTCAAGATACAATCATTTTTGTGTGTCTCTCTGCTGCTACAAAGTAGTACTCTCAAGTGTCACCTATTATACAATTGGTCTAGCCATGTCTCGAGGATGACGAAACTTGCATGTTGGTCCTAATTTGCAGGTACCCGTCTTTTAGTAGTATTGAAATAATATGTTGGAAAATAAATGATATACAACCCGAAGCCAGCAAATATGAAATTATGGACAATAGACACATACCTCACATCCATGTTGCCTGGATATTCTCCTCTCATTTTCGCAGTTGCAATAGTGAATAGCCTAAAATTAATAGTAACATGAGCAACTACTGTTAGATTAAATTTTCAAGTTTGCTCCATATAATATAGGGTCATGGAGGTATAACTGATATGTGTATGTCAGTATAGAGTATACACACACATCTATATGTGTGCGTGTATAAGAAGAAGGGCTAGAGAAAATAGACGCACATCATTACTACCCTTCTCCCCAAACCTACATGAATGTAGTTTTTTCCAAATATAACTACAAGTTAAATCAACATAATTTTTTTAACCTATTTTATTCTTGTTAATGTGAAACTTTTAAGGTAATACACGTGATATGGCATTTAGATACTCTATCAAGAAATATATAACATGAAATTGACAGTATAGGGAAATAAATGGTATCCAATGTGATTAGCCGACGATCGAGGCCACTACTTCCTGCCCATGAGGCTCCACGAAAGATATTCCCCCCACCCACAACTATTGCCACCTAAAACATAACATGGATCGAAAGTTATGATTAAAATGCTAAAGGTGTTATCACATGGTACACGTGGATTTTGGATCCAAATAATCTTCTTAGGTTCAGAAAAATGCATAAAAATAAGATGATAAGTGTCTCATTCATCACTAATTCAACCAATTTAGAACTAAGCTAACAACAGTCGATGGTTAACAACGACCCTCCACAAATCGCTAAAAATTCACAAAAAATGTTAACTAACGCTAACCTAATCAAATAATTCATTATCAAAGATACCATAGTAATACCATTATGGGAATAAGCAAGGTTTGACAAAAAGAGTATAAAAACTCTCATGAATGCAAAATGGCCCTCATTAGACCATTATGGGAATAAGCATCCTATAAATGCGCAATCAGTAAATTCTGGACCTCGCTCTTATAATGTGAATAATAAAGGTAGCAATGAAACGCAAGCTAACGGATCTCGTTCTTATGCAGCGACATTGAAAGGCAAATTGGATCCGAATAAGGAGAACACAATGGCGGTCACTTGCTTAAAAAAAGTGACACTTCATGAATCAGATCTTCTCAACATTGCAGATTCCAAGTATGTTGTATTGGTAAAGGTTAGGGATATTCATCTTATCCTTAATATTAACAAAGTGTTACGAAGGGAAGGTTTTTCTGATTATACATGCAAATATATGGGAGGACTGTGGCTGTGGGTGGAATTCCAAACTAAAGATGCGTGCTTAAAATTTAAGGAACATGCTGAAATGGAATGGTACTTCACCCAGATTCATTCAGTCTCCAATTCATTTATGGTCAATGAACGTATTGTTTGTCTTGAAATTGAGGGACTTCCATTGTGTGCATGGACTACAATGGCGTTTAAGAGTGGCAAATGCATGGGGCGAACCGGTTTTTGTAGATGATGACCCCACTGAAAATATGTCTATTGGTAGAGTTTGTATTAAAACGAAGCTAAAGAGTACCATCTCAGAGGTATGCTCAGTTACAATTAAAAATGTATCTTATAGTGTTCGTGTCAAGGAGTTTTCAAGTTGGGTTCCTTATTTGGAATCTGTGGACGACTCTATTAAAGACATTGAGAGTGAAGACTCTGATAATGATGAAATTAAGAGTAGCATTCCGAATATGGAACCTCATGAAGAAGGGGAAATTCATGAAGTAAATGAACCTGTTGAGTCTCAACCACAGAAAGATTCAAACTCTCCTATGAAGATGAAAAAGATAAAGAGGCTAACTGTAACACCTAAACCCGATAAGGGTAGAAGTATTACATTATGGTGACATATCAAAGCAGACACAAGCATACAACATAAGTAATACAAAGGAATCTCAAAGGTTATAAAGGAAAAATCTGAAGTACAAGGTTACAAATAAGAACAACAATAAATACTAAGTCTGGAAATGAAAACACTTCTAGTCATCTCTAATTCAGAACAACTATCAAGGTATAGTCTTCTAAGTCCAAAGTACACTCTAACCAAGCTTCCCACTAAAACCTGTCGCAGAAAAAGAAATACGGCTGAGCTTAAAAAGCCCAGTGAACATATATATATATATATATATATATATATGATTGGCTCAAAACGGTCAACCTAAATTGACCAGGTGAATGGTCAACCAGGTCAAACAGTCTAGAGTCAATCTCCGCGGAAGTATAGGGTTTCCCCGGGTCGTTATGTCCCGACGAGGTGTGAATTGTTATCAAAACGGGTTTATGATCGGGTGAATTTGGACAGAAAGGGGTATTGAAGGTTTTGAATGATTACGCTAAGGATATATGAATGAGAACGATTTAAACGAACTATATTAACAATAACGCGAAACCTAATTAACCTAAAACGTAATCTAAAAACTTAAAATCAGAATTTGCTTATAAATAAGCAGAAAAATAAGCCAAACGGCTTATATAGAAGCTATCACTTTATTTAGGTTTTTGGTTTTTCTTAATTTTACAAACTACTTTCACGAATGTAACCTAAATTTAAAAAACGTAAAAGTTATTTAAATAAAACGCGAGTGCTCAAAATAAAACGTGAATTTTATGCTACGTTAATCCTACGGACATGAAAATTATATTTTTACGAAGCTAATGATAAAGAAAATTTTAGAAAAAAGAAAATTATTTTTTTGACATTTTATTTAATTTTTATTAATTAAAAACTATTAAAACTTAATTAAACTATTTAAACTAATTTAATTATAATAAATACTAAATGGAAAGTTAAAATTATAAAACTTTTTCTATAACTACATTAATATAACAAAAACTTAATAAAAATATAAAATTTCCTAAATACTAATAAATAAGCTATTTTATAATTAATTACTTATTATTTATTTAATACCTAATTAAACTATTTTAATTATAATAAATATTAAACTAATTTATAAAATTATGAAACTTTTTATATGAACACTATATACTACCAGAAAGTTATAAAAAATATAAAAAGCTGAAAAGGATTATTAATAAGCAGTTAAGATAAGCTAATAAGCAAAAATAAGCAAAAGAGGATGAATGGTATTTAAGTACTAAACTTTACATAATAAAACTGAAAAAAGACCCTAGGGCGACTAGTATCCAGGTACACCCTAAACACTCTCAAAAGAGGGAGGTCTCAGGTTCGACCCCTGCCTCACCCCTTTTTGCCCAACATTTTATTTTTTAATTTTTCTTTTTACAAAACCAATAAGCAGATATATATAAGCATCTTTTGAAAAGAAAATATTTTCAAAACCTAAAAATAAGCCCTGTATAAGCTGTTTAGCTCAACAGATGGCTTTTTTTAGGCCAAAATTGATTTTTTTCAACTAAATCAGCTACAAATAAGCTACCAACTAAAAACTACCATGATATGAGCTACAAATAGATTAAGCAATCTTAACTCAAGCCAAAGGAAAGAGAAATTAACAGATAATAAGCTAAGAAATTGAAATAAGCAATTCCAAGTCCATTGCCCAAAACAGGCCCCATAGGTTCACTTGCAGCCCCCTGCGGGGTCCACAGGGATGCACAAAGATCCTAGGGGAGGGTTGATCCAATAAGCCACCCTGGGTGGCTTCTTAGAAAGCTAAGGTACAAAGCTTGAAGCTCAAAGATGAGCTTATGGAGGGCTTGTGAAATGGCAGAAAACCACTGAGTCAGTGTTTGGCTCAGTGTGGGCTTATAAAAAAAAACTCTCTAGCAAACAACTGAATCTCAAATCTTACAACTAGAAATCAAGTTACAAAGGCTTAACTGACCTTAAATCATCTCAAGCAACTGAATTTATGAATTATTTAAGCTTAAACAAGTTATTGGTGAAAACAGTAACGAGATGACAAAGTGACTTTTAGAAATAAGCACTAACCAAATAAGCATGTGAGGACCAGCCAAGACAAACACAAACCAAAATAAACTTGGGCAACATAAAATGACTAAGAATCAATATAAAATAACACTGGCACAATCAAGAATTTAACAAGCTCACTTCATACTGATGGAGCAGCAGAAACAGTGGTCATGGGTCAAGTATGTGGCCAAAAATAAGCATTCCCATAAGCAGATAAGGGGAACCTAAGCATGTATCCAACAAGATGGGCTAAGTGGGTGTCCAGAACAACAACAATCAAAGTATTTGGTTAAGAATTGAGTTCTCTAAGGCTGCTTGGAAATGGTGGGTTGAGGCAAGACCCTGGGTACAGGGCACAATAAGGCCAACAGGTCACTTTGGACTTTGATTAAGCCACTAAACAAAATTCTAAAAATTAATCTAAAATTATATTATTAAACACAAGCTACCAAATATGTTAAACCATGAATTACAGATCATAACACCTTAACATGAACAAATGAAAAATCATTCCAGAAGTGGATGTGAAACATGAGTATGCAAATTTCACTTTTCACTTTTGTGAGGAACTTTGACTAAAATGGATTTTAATTGAATGTATCCTACTGAAATGGAAGTGTTATGTTACTTAGAGACTAAAAATACCAATACCAACAATTTGGCTTATGGGGTATGAGACATTGCTTTGAATCTTTCAAATGACACCTACATATGTTGGGTAAACAGGTTTTTAACACCAAAGAGCTCAATAACTCAGTTAATCCCTTCAATCCAAACACCCCTAATACCTACTGAACATGAGAGTTTTCAAAGGAAATGCAAAAATCAAAACACAAACTCAACTAATGAGATTATACTAATCTAATATGGATCCAAATAAGCAGAATTCAGTAACAATTAACACCTATTATCAAGCAACAAATATTTCAATACAATGTGGTTCAAAAACTTACTTGACATCCAAGCATAGAAGATACACAAGACCCATTGATTATAACCAAATCCTAACATCCCCCATGGGATTCTAAACCATATCCCATGCTCATTTCTGCCAATGCTTCTTCTATTCTTCTCTCTTTTTTTGATTTTTCTTGTAATTTTCTTTGTCTGTTTTTTTTTCTTTTCTTTTCTGACTTTGTTTTCTTTTTAGGTACTGAGTACCAATTTAAACTTATGAAACAATACAGAACAACAACAATAATCTTTATGCTAACTTAGGAAATTTTAAAGAGATTATGAAACGACTAGTAGTGAACTTGAAATTTAATAAAAACTGAAAACTTGCATTGATCACTGAAAAGTTACATATTACACTAATTGCTTGAATAAAATTAAATTACATAACTACTACTACTTGACTACTTACCTCAATGGCTTACAATGAAAACTACTTATACTAAAAATAAAATTAAAAGACTTGAACTAGGGCCATTTTTCTTTCTTTTTCACTTTTGTGCTCTTTGTCTGGTGTGCTTTTGTTATTTTTGTACCCTTGGAGACATCCCACCATTGATTTGAGCTGCTTCCTTCATCCTGACCATTGATCAGTTCTTGGTGATATATGGGTGGGGGACAAATGGTTGTAACAAATTAGGTTTGACTTAAGGTTTAGTGGAGTAGTAGAGTGGCTGGTAGGAGAGGGGAGGGGGAAAAATTTGTTGGGGGTTGCAGGTTATTGGGGGCTGGGATGTTTGTTAATGGCGGCAAAGGGAAGGAGGGTGAAGTTGACCTCAGCTTTGACCCGGTTTTACTAATAAAGGGAATGGTGGGCTTTGGGTGTTTTGGGCTTGGGATATTGGTGGGCTGGGAACTGGATCAGGGGGTGGACAGGTTTGGTTTTGGTTTAGGTTTGGATTGGGTTTTGGTTAATAATATTACAAAGGGGTCCGTTTGGTACCAAGCACCAATTTTGCAACTTGTTGATTTTCAAGGACCAAAATTTCCAACCTGTTAAATTATTCCAAAGGACCAATTTTTGTTACATTCCAATAATATGAGGGCCTTTGTTGTAATTTTCCATTTTAAAACTCCCAAGGACTGATTTTGCCAATTTCCAAACTGCAGGGACCAAAAGTGTAATTTTTCTAAAGTTTTCACCTAAGGGTTGAATTTGATGATATTTGACTTTTAAATGCCTTAGGTTGACTTTCCTTTCAAAACAAATGCTCAGGGACTAGTTTTGTAAATTTTTGAAAGTTAGGGGACTGAAACTGCCAATTGTGTAAACTTTGTTCGTTTTTCATTGTTTTTACTCATTTTGCATCTGAAACGTATAAAATACAATCCCTGGGATATTTTTAGTATTTTGATGCATTTCTGAGCATTTTCGGATGTTTTGGCAGTTTAAATACGATAAAAATGATGAGTGTTTGAGCACTCATCAATCCCCCACACTAAACTATTGCTAGTCCGTAGCAATCTTTTAGGAAAACTTGATGGATTTGAAACTCTTTACCAAAATCCATCACTTCTGGAGTAGCCAGATGTAAGAACTATGGTCCACCTGATAACCATGTGATTTTGAGCAAATCACCAGCTGTCAACGGATTTGATTCGTCTTTACCAAAAGCCGTTTGCTTTTGGACTAGCCAACTCTTGATGGAATAGTCAACATCTTGGTGAGCTGATTACCAATTATGGTTTTTCCACTGCCTTTAACACAAGCCATAATCTTGCGGGCTAGCCAACTCATTCACTTTTTTTGGATATGGTGAGTTGATTTACCATATAATTTTGGGCAAATTGCAAGCTATCAACGGATTTGAGATGCCTTTACCAAGAGCCGTTTGCTCCTGGACTAGCCAATCCTTTTGTCGGTTAGACATGGTGGACTGATAACCACAAAAAATTTTGAACTCAAGTGAATTTTTTTTTAAATTTTTGCCAAAAACAGGGGTATTAGATAGTAAAATGTGATAAAATTTGCTAGAATAGCGAAATACCCCCCCCCCCCCCCCACACACACACACTTAGAATGAATATTGTCCTCAATATTCAAAGTCCCGGCTATTATGCCGACTCTTTGAACGAAAAAGGGCAACATTACAATCTAAATGTGGAAACACCATTTTTTTCACTTTATTTGTAACCATAGCATGGGTAACTCCCCCACACTTAGGGTGAAAACCCTATAAGCATGCTACTGTTTTTGTTTACCGAGTCGCTAGCTTGACTCGACCCCGAATTCATTTGTCCTTGGGGAAGCATGATGTGGAAGAGACAATCTCCATCGGACTTTCATTCAAGATGTTTGGACAAACATTTGAAGCACGTGAAAGTTCCACACCGATGAGATAAGTACCCGGCTTAAGATAGTATAAACAAGAAGCGGTGATGCCGGGGTCAAAGATAATGTCTTCATTCCCAAAGGAGTGAAGAACAAGAGAAGTCACCCGATAGGTGAAGAAAGGTAGAAAGATCTTGATGACAATCAAGATAAAGTCATCATCATCAAACAGAGAATCCATAATTGGTGTATCATGAATTTCATCATTTAAGCTCGTATGATCTAGACATATGGGTGGGAGGGTTGGGATTTTGATATTGATCAAATTCTCAAGGTTGAGAATATTTCCCTCCGGAACACAAGGATTATCTTTGTCTAGATCAAAGGAAAAGTTATCATACTCCGGTGGAGATATGATATGAGTGAGTTCACCGGAGAACTCCTCAAAGGTGAATGAATCATACTCGGGGAGAGAAATTTGAGAATGAGAAGTGGTACTGCCACTAATCTTCTCTCCCATATGATCAAAGGTAAAGGTTTCAAACTCCGAAATAGGATCATCGGAGAAAATATCACTATCCTTAATCGGGATAGGAGATGAAATAGGTTTCATATTGAAAGCCTCGATTTTAGAAATGAGGAGATCGACATTCAATAATGTTGCACGAAGTGCTTCATCCTTGATTTCAGTGTCAATCTCATCATTCTCTTCTTCTAAGCTAACTAGCTTAGAAGGTAATTCTTCCATAAAAATGATGTCTCCACATGATAACGAATCGTCATCAGTAGAATAGGAGAACATCTCAACATGATCAGTCGGGAAGACAAGAGGAGGAGGGATATCACACAAATGATCAAGAATTCCCTGTGACTCTCTTGGGATTGAGACAAGGTTCTCAACACTAGACTTTATGAATTCGTCCGATTCCTTTTGAGGAACAGTGTCAAGATGCTCGTCCCCCATGCTCAAAGAGTGAGTGGGAACCTCGGGTGTGATAAGAGTGGGTTGAGATGGAATCTCAACTGATGGAATCTCATCTGATGAACCTGATGAATCTTTATAAAATCCAAGGATATCAAGTGTATCCTCATCATCACTGTCATCAGGAATGAAACGAAATCGAGAGCTAGATCTGGCTGCTTTTTCTTTTTCAATTGATTCCCTAATAGATCTTTCATAAGCATCTTGGGAATTTATTTTAGCAGCATGTTCGTCAGCTAACAATTCTTCCATCGATTTTTGTTTTGGATTATCTGGGGTATGTGTTATTCCTTTCAAGTCTTTCACTAAATCCAAAAGATCAAGGAGAAGACTTTGAGGAATTGGCTGAGGTGGAGGTTCGTCATAATACGATGTGTCACAATTGTCACAAGGAGATGGATCCCTTGTTTGACAATCGGAGCTGAAGTGTGGACCTCCACAGTAATCACAACAGTAAAACTGATGTGGCTGTGAGTCGTATGTGCTAGAGTTATAATCGTTATCAGGAAACTGCTCATAGACAAGCGTGTTTCCCGATTGACAATCATAACTGTAGTGTGAACCACCACAGTACTCACAACAGTAAAGCTGTTGAGTATCATGGTGTGGTAGCTGATGGAATAAATCAGTCGTGTCATGGTAGGAATAGGGATCTTGGTTATAGACAGACCCGTTTCCTGACTCTACCATGCCACAACTGGGGCAATTACCATCATTGTGAGGATTACCACACCATCGGCAAATAAGAAGGTGTGGATGAGACATAGAAAGAATCAAAAGGTTTTGGAGGGTAAGAAATGAAGAATCAAAAAGGTAGGAGGGTAAAGATGGATATTTTTGGGTTTTTGGATAAACATTTTATACAAATAGGAAAGAAAATGTTTTTGTGTTTTTTTTTGTGTTCGTTGAAAACTGATTTAAAATGTTTTCGGGAACAGTTTTGTTTTTATGAAAATATGAACAAGGATGGTAAATATACAATGGATGTATACCCAGATTCACTAATCTGAAAACCGTTTTAGAATAACGGGCACGACCTCCCCGGCAGCGGCGCCAAAATTTGATTGGCTCCAAACGGTCAACCTAAATTGACCAGGTGAATGGTCAACCACGTCAAACAGTATAGAGTCAATCTCCGCGGAAGTATAGAGTTTCCCCGGGTCGTTATGTACCAACGAGGTGTGAATTGTTATCAAAACGGGTTTATGATCGGGTGAATTTGGACAGAAAGGGGTAATGAAGGTTTTGAATGATTACGCTAAGGAAATATGAATGAGAACGATTTAAACGAACTATATTAACAATAACGAGAAACCTAATTAACCTAAAACGTAATCTAAAAACTTAAAATCAGAATTTGCTTATAAATAAGCAGAAAAATAAGCCAAACAACTTAAATAGAAGCTATCACTTTATTTAGGTTTTTGGTTTTTCTTAATTTTACAAACTACTTTCACGAATGTAACCTAAATTTAAAAAACGTAAAAGTTATTTAAATAAAACGCGAGTGCGCAAAATAAAACGTGAATTTTATGCTATGTTAATCCTACGGACATGAAAATTATATTTTTACGAAGCTAATGATAAAAGAAAATTTTAGAAAAAAGAAAATTATTTTTTTGACTTCTTATTTAATTTTTATTAATTAAAAACTATTAAAACTTAATTAAACTATTTAAATTAATTTAATTATAATAAATACTAAATGGAAAGTTAAAATTATAAAACTTTTTCTATAACTACATTAATATAACAGAAACTTAATAAAAATATAAAATTTCCTAAATACTAATAAATAAGCTATTTTATAATTAATTACTTATTATTTATTTAATACCTAAATAAACTATTTTAATTATAATAAATATTAAACTAATTTATAAAATTATGAAACTTTTTACATGAACACTATATACTACCAGAAAGTTATAAAAAATATAAAAAGCTGAAAAGGATTATTAATAAGCAGTTAAGATAAGCTAATAAGCAAAAATAAGCAAAAGAGGATGAATGGTATTTAAGTACTAAACTTTACATAATAAAACTGAAAAAAGACCCTAGGGCGACTGGTATCCAGGTACACCCTAAACACTCTCAAAAGGGGGAGGTCTCAGGTTCGACCCCTGCCTCACCCCTTTTTGCCCAACATTTTATTTTTTAGTTTTTCTTTTTACAAAACCAATAAGCAGATATATATAAGCAACTTTTGAAAAGAAAATATTTTCAAAACCTAAAAATAAGCCCTGTATAAGCTGTTTAGCTCAACAGATGGCTTTTTTAGGCCAAAATTGATTTTTTTCAACTAAATCAGCTACAAATAAGCTACCAACTAAAAACTACCATGATATGAGCTACAAATAGATTAAGCAATCTTAACTCAAGCCAAAGGAAAGAGAAATTAACAGATAATAAGCTAAGAAATTGAAATAAGCAATTCTAAGTCCATTGCCCAAAACAGGCCTCATAGGTTCACTTGCAGCCCCCTGTGGGGTCCACAGGGATGCACAAAGATCCTAGGGGAGGGTTGATCCAATAAGCCACCCTGGGTGGCTTCTCAGAAAGCTAAGGTACAAAGCTTGAAGCACAAAGATGACCTTATGGAGGGCTTGTGAAATGGCAGAAAACCACTGAGTCAGTGTTTGGCTCAGTGTGGGCTTATAAAAAAAAACTCTCAAGCAAACAACTGAATCTTAAATCTTACAACTAGAAATCAAGTTACAAAGGCTTAAGTGACCTTAAATCATCTCAAGCAACTGAATTTATGAATTATTTAAGCTTAAACAAGTTATTGGTGAAAACAGTAATGAGATGACAAAGTGACTTTTAGAAATAAGCACTAACCAAATAAGCATGTGAGGACCAGCCAAGACAAACACAGACAAAAATAAACTTGGGCAACATAAAATGACTAAGAATCAATATAAAATAACACTGGCTCAATCAAGAATTTAACAAGCTCACTTCATACTGATGGAGCAGCAGAAACAGTGGTCATGGGTCAAGTATGTGGCAAAAAATAAGCATTCCCATAAGCAGATAAGGGGAACCTAAGCATGTATCCAACAAGATGGGCTAAGTGGGTGTCCAGAACAACAACAATCAAAGTATTTGGTTAAGAATTGAGTTCTCTAAGGCTGCTTGGAAATGGTCAGTTGAGGCAAGACCCTGGGTACATGGCACAACAAGGCCAACAGGTCACTTTGGACTTTGATTAAGCCACTAAACAAAATTCTAAAAATTAATCTAAAATTATATTATTAAACACAAGCTACCAAATATGTTAAACCATGAATTACAGATCATAACACCTTAACATGAACAAATGAAAAATCATTCCAGAAGTGGATGTGAAACATGAGTATGCAAATTTGACTTCACTTTTGTGAGGAACTTTGACTAAAATGTATTTTAATTGAATGTATCCTACTGAAATGGAAGTGTTATGTTACTTAGAGACTAAAACTACCAATACCAACAATTTCCAAAGTCACAATGATGAACTGGGATCTCAAAGTTCTATCAGTGAACTGTTACAAGGGGTAAGGCTAAATCTGACTTCTATGGCTTATGGGGTATGAGATATTGCTTTGAATCTTTCAAATGACACCTACATATGTTGGGTAAACAGGTTTTTAACACCAAAGAGCACAATAACTCAGTTAATCCCTTCAATCCAAACACCCCTAATACCTACTGAACATGAGAGTTTTCAAAGGAAATGCAAAAATCAAAACACAAACTCAACTAATGAGATTATACTAATCTAATATGGATCCAAATAAGCAGAATTCAGTAACAATTAACACCTATTATCAAGCAACAAATATTTCAATACAATGTGGTTCAAAAACTTACTTGACATCCAAGCATAGAAGATACCCAAGACCCAGTGATTATAACCAAATCCTAACATCCCCCATGGGATTCTAAACCATATCCCATGCTCATTTCTGCCAATGCTTCTTCTACTCTTCTATCTTTTTTTTTTTTTTTTTTTTTTTTTTTTTCTTGTAATTTTCTTTGTCTGTTTTTCTTTTCTTTTCTGACTTTCTTTTCTTTTTAGGTACTGAGTACCGATTTAAACTTATGAAACAATACAGAACAACAACAATAATCTTTATGCTAACTTAGGAAATTTTAAAGAGATTATGAAACGACTAGTAGTGAACTTGAAATTTAATAAAAACTGAAAACTTGCATTGATCACTGAAAAGTTACATATTACACTAATTGCTTGAATAAAATTAAATTACATAACTACTACTACTTGACTACTTACCTCAATGGCTTACTATGAAAACTACTTATACTAAAAATAAAATTAAAAGACTTGAACCAGGGCCATTTTTCTTTCTTTTTCACTTTTGTGCTCTTTGTCTGGTGTGCTTTTGTTGTTTTTGTACCCTTGGAGACATTCCACCATTGATTCGACCTGCTTCCTTCATCCTGACCATTGATCAGTTCTTGGTGATATATGGGTGAGGGACAAAATGGTTGTAACAAATTAGGTTTGACTTAGGGTTTAGTGGAGTAGTAGAGTGGCTGGTAGGAGAGGGGAGGGGGAGAAATTTGTTGGGGGTTGCAGGTTATTGGGGGCTGGGATGTTTGTTAATGGCGGCAAAGGGAAGGAGGGTGGAGTTGACCTCAGCTTTGACCCGATTTTACTAATAAAGGGAATGGTGGGCTTTGGGTGTTTTGGGATTGGGATATTGGTGGGCTGGGAACTGGATCAGGGGGTGGACATGTTTGGTTTTGGTTTAGGTTTGGATTGAGTTTTGGTTAATAATATTACAAAGGGGTCCGTTTGGTACCAAGGACCAATTTTGCAACTTGTTGATTTTTAAGGACCAAAATTTCCAACCTGTTAAATTATTCCAAAGGACCAATTTTTGTTACATTCCAATAATATGAGGGCCTTTGTTGTAATTTTCCATTTTAAAACTCCTATAGACTGATTTTGCCAATTTCCAAACTGCAGGGACCAAAAGTGTAATTTTTCCAAAGTTTTCACCTAAGGGTTGAATTTGATGATATTTGACTTTTAAATGCCTTAGGTTGACTTTCCTTTCAAAACAAATGCTCAGGGACTAGTTTTGTAAATTTTTGAAAGTTGGGGGACTGAAACTGCCAATTGTGTAAACTTTGTTCGTTTTTCATTGTTTTTACTCATTTTGCATCTGAAACGTATAAAATACAATCCCTGAGATATTTTTAGTATTTTGATGCATTTCTGAGCGTTTTCGGATGTTTTGGCAGTTTAAATACGATAAAAATGATGAGTGTTTGAGCACTCATCAATATATATATATATATATATATATATATATATATATATATATATATATATATATATATATATATATATATATATATATATATATATATATATATATATATATATATATATATATATATATATATATATATATATATATATATATATATATATATATATATATATGTGTGTGTGTGTGTGTGTGTGTGTGTGTGTGTGTGTGTGTGTGTGTATAAACGAAACAAAAGATAAGGAACGAACATATAAGGTATTGTGCATTGGGAAAAGCATAAGGTATAAACAAATGGATATCGAAAGTAAAGAAAGGTCAGTAATCGATCCCGAGCCCGAACACAAATCAAATCATATATCATAGTAACCATGGAGTGATCAACTCCCGAACATGTGAAAGACATGGATTGCACCCATGCATCAGTCACCGAACATATCATATCATATCATATCTTGTCATATCCATCAAATACAAATCGAACCTAGGATGCATCCATACGCCCCTAAACAAATCATATTGGCCATAACGAACATAAAGTGCACATATCATATCAAAATGGGACGGTGTGGAACATCACTCAACCACACTAGAGTCATGCCATTGGTGCATCAATGACACGGCCATGTTACCTTCATGGCTAGGAAACGAACTTGGCTCGGGTATCAAATTGAAGGGTTCAAATATCATATCAAAGTTCATAGTAAATGTCCATATCAAAGGTCCAAATTAAATGTATCATGTCCAAGGTTCAAAGCAAAGGTTCATAATCAAAGTTAAAATGTCAAAGGTTTATATCAAATGGTGCATAGCAAAGGTGTAAATAGAGCGTAAGTCAAAGAAAGCCATACTAAGAAGGCTCATATTAAAGTACCATAATCAAAGCTAAAATCAAACAGATGTGAACGAATCATGAGAAATCTTAAGAGATAAGGTCAGAATATTTGTACCTTAGGTTGCAAGTGCAAACATAACAGAAACATAAAGATCAGAAGCAAACTCCTTCTTCAGCGAATCTACACGAATTCATGATCATCTTATTATGAATAAGTTACTTTAAATCAGATTACTCATTTTAGTCGGCTTTCCATTTTTATAATTTTCCTTTTATTGCAGCTTTCCAAAAATAGTAACTTTCCTCTTTAAGTAGTTTACCAATTTTAAGTAACTTTCCATTTTAGGCAGGTTTCCCGAATTAGTAAGTTCCCATATCTAGCAGGTTTCCATATTTAGTACTTCCTATAATTAGTAAGTTTCCTAATTCAGTATCTTAGGGGTTTACAATTGTTCAAAACCCAGTTTACTTACTTATTATGGCAATAAATGCAATATTTGGGTTTCATGACCAAAAATAGTAATTTAGGATTCCATGCATAGTTTAACACTCATAAACATACTAATTATGCTTTATATCAATGTAGGTTATTGTAACACCACGAAATTTTGATAAGCAGCGGAAGTCTAATCGGGGTCATTACAGTTTAGTACACAGTCATACTCATAGAAAACAATTCAAAAGATAGTCAATATCATTCCATGAAAACTCAAAGTAGTCAGAGTTACAAATATTTTCCAAATGTTATTTGTTTCGCAAAAGAAGTGATGAGTTTGAAAAGAATGATATAATTATTGAAATAAAAAGGGAGGTCCTTTGTGCCCTTTTGCCAGCTCCGTGCTCCTGAGATAAACATGCTTAAAAAGTCAACACAACGGTTGAGTGAATCCATAGTAGTTTAAATAGTAATAGTGTGAACACAAGTCAAGCATTTGAAATAAACAAGCCAAGATAGATAGGTCTTGACTAAACTGGTAAAATATTGCTCCTAAGCCTCACGAAACGCAAGCCTTAACATCGATTTGACATATCATAAAGATAATAACAACCACCTACACCACAGAGGATGTAAATGACAAGGGGCCCTCGGTGAGCAGAAATGTACCAATTTCTACGGTCCTCGAATATAGCACATCTCCTACCAAGTAATCACCTTAGTAGAGATGGGCTGCCATTCCAATAGATATATCAACTATATTCACGCTCACTAAACAAGTGATTAAGGTTCATGATATGAGGGACTTGTGGTACGGGTGTCAACTTAGGCAATATCAGATAGTAACATCATACAGAAAAATACTTGTGTTCGGTTTATAGCATGTATCTCCCCACGGGGTTTAAAACAATTAAAAATGTGGGACCATGAACTCACCTCACAGGTGCGTAAATCACAACGGTGCTCAAAAGTGACGGTGTACTGCTACGACTAGCAATGAAATTCCTCCGACTTGCGACCTATATATATATTGTCATCGGTGTCTTAGATTCGATTCGTAAATGACATGTGACGTGTCTCATGTACGGTGATATCCATTCGAGTGTCTTAAAAATATTCCAAAATAACTTTACGTAGTTATGTGTAACGTTGGTTCGAAACGGTGTCTAATAAATGTTAATTTATTAGTGATAATAATGTTAATAAAAATATTTATAATTAAATATTTTTAGTAAAATTACATATTTATTTTAAAGTTACAAGATATATACACATTTATATATACAAGATTAAATTATACAAAATAATTAATTAATAAAGTATCTTTGTCATAATTGACCCTTGACTTTAATAAAGTTACACTTTTTACCCCTTGGTCAAAATAATTACTTTGTAGTCCTTTTTAGCACTTTTTACACTTTATTCCTCAAGCTTTTGAAATACACAGTTTCTACCCTCAACTTCTATTAGAAATCGATAGTGTTATATTTAGTCCGAAAGTTTTGTGGTTTTGTCACTTTTAGTCTTTTAACGTGAGACTTTGCAAAAATAGTCCTTGGTTAAGTTTTTGAAAAACAAACTTTTTGTTACAATAAAAGTAGTAATTGTAACTTACAAAAATCCCTAAAAATCAGTTTTTATACATCTCGCTATTTCTCAAAATTTCCAACTGAAAATCCTTTAAAAATATCAAATGGGCTCGTTAGCCCATTCTACGCCCAAGTGGTGTTTTAGTTTAAAAATAGAGGTGCTCGACTAGGATTTGGTTTTGGTCTAGTTTTCGTAGTATAAGATCGAGCACGGCTTGCATGTTAAGTTGGTTTGGTTAAGTGTGAGTCGATGATTTAGGTTGTCGAAAAATAAATATGTATCGTACGTGTAAAAATTAGATGGCGAGGCCTTTCCTAGGGGTGTCGAGGCGTGTTATATATATAAAGTTGTAAGTGTAACGATTGTGACATACTAAGAAAATAAAGTGTGTCGTATGAAATCCTAACGTGACATGCATGAAATAATAGAGTAGGAAATGAAATAAGGAAACAATGACTTACAACACCAAAAGGTGGTGAAGAGTTCATGTGATACGAGACTAGCAAACGTGGTACCCTCCTTGTATAACGATCCTCGATCTAAACTAGTTACCCAAATCTTAGAAATGTAACCCAACTAATATTCTTGCTCCAACTCCTACACGGGTGCCTTTCCTTGGTCTCGTTAACAAGCAAAGAGTGATGGAAAGAGTTTGTAGTTTGAGAGATTTGTGAGACTTGTAAGTGTGTGAAAAATGTGCCATAAATGTGACTATATATAGAAGGATTGAGGTAGTTAGTAATCTTCACATGTGATGGTGTCCTTGGGAGGTGTCATTCGAACAAGACAAGGTTGTCTCAAAGCTTTGTGTGGTCAAGTCGAGTGATAGCAAGCATGGGTGCTATGATGAGGCTTATGAATTTGTTTAGTACTAGGTTTACGGTGGCTTAGGGGAAACATGTGATTGTACCATGTGGTTTTGTTTAATTAAATATGTGTTTTGTGTTAGAGGTTAAAGAGACACATGATCCAAAGGTTAATGAAACTTAGGGTGTAATGGCTTGACCCAAAAGATTAACTACTTCCTTAGGTTACATGTAGGGTGGCTTGAGGTTGTGTTTTGGTTACTTGTATACGCATGGGACAAGGAAAAAGGGGTGTGTATTGTGTTTGTTGGTGTCGAGTGTTTGGGAGACAACAAAAGAAAGAAATCACAAAAGTTTTGGTTGTGGCTCGTTGGTGTCGAGTAGGAATAGAAAGATCAAAGTGCAATACTTACCTTGTTCACAAGCTAAGCTCGTTGAGTAGCTGGTATCACAAAGCAATTCGAAACAGCCATGCCACGCAAAAAGAAAAATATACATAGGCAGTCTTGGGCTTGAGAAGCATTCGGCCCAAAAGAAAACAAAAATAAAAGTGAATTTGGTGTGGTGGGCTTGTGGTTGTGCTCGGCCCAATCAGTAGGGCAAAAGAAAGAAAGTAACTTTGGGCTTAGGTGGTACACGGTCCATCAGAAAAGTATATAGTGTCGGTGACTAATTCGTTCGTAACTTTAATTTCGGTGTCGGTGTCGATTCGTGTAGTCCTCATAAGTAATAACGGTGTCGTTCCTAGGTATATATACTCATATATATACGTAGTGATAATAGTTTGTAATAATTAATATATATACATAGTTATATATATATATATATATATATATATATATATATATATATATATATATATATATATATATATATATATATATATATATATATATATATATATATATATATATATATATCGGTGACTTAACAAAGTATCGGGTCGCAAGTGGGAGTTACCGGTGTTAACCTCATTGGGTGGCATCCAAGAGTGACAATCAGGTGATACCAGGTGACAAAAATAATTGGGTGACAAACAAACGGTGACTCACAAAGTAATCGGGTGTCAAACAAACGGTGTCTCATATAAAAATTTCAAATTAGCCCGCAAAAATGGCTTAGTTTAGAATAGTGTCAAAAATTAGCATTAATAAATGACCTGGGATTTTACGGAGTATTACAGTACCCACCCGTTAGATTGGATTCGTCCCGGAATCCAAAGTTGAATCGGTGCTCGGGGTTGTCTTATCGAATAATTGTGGGTATTTAGCATGAATTTGATCCTCGCGCTCCTCAATGAACTCGGGTCCTCTCTTAGAGTTCCATCTGACCTTAACAATGGGAATGCGACTATGCTTAAGTCGTTTGACCTCCCTATCCATAATCTCAATGGGTTCCTCAATAAAGTTCAACTTATCGTCGATTCTGATCTCTTTCAATGGAATCACAAGGGTTTCATCCGATAAACACTTTTTCAAATTTGGCACGTGGAAGGTGTTGTGTACTCTGCTGAGTTCCTCAGGGAGTTCAAGTTTGTATGCCACGGGACCGATCCTTTCAATGATCTCGAATGGTCCGACGTATCTTGGGTTTAACTTTCCACGTTTTCCAAACCTAATCATCCCTTTCCAAGGTGATACCTTAAGCATGACCCTGTCTCCAACTTGAAACTCTATTGGTTTTCTTCGCACATCGGCATAGCTTTTTTGCCGATCCCTAGCGGCTTGTAATCGTTGCCTAATCTTTACTATTTTCTCAGTGGTTTCAAGAATCAACTTGGGACCTGAGAGTTGTACATCTCCAATCTCAGCCTAACAAACTGGTGATCGACACTTTCTTCCATAAAGTGCTTCAAATGGTGCAGCCTTAATACTAGCGTGATAACTGTTGTTATATGAGAATTCTGCTAACGGTAGGTGTTTATCCCAGCCTTTTCCAAAATCGATCACACATGCCCTAAGCATGTCCTCTAGGGTCTGAATAGTCCTTTCACTTTGACCATCGGTCTGTGGATGGTAAGCGGTACTCATATCTAACTTAGTTCCCAAGGCTTTCTGTAAAGATCGCCAAAAGTTAGACGTGAAACGGCTGTCTCGGTCGAAGATAATAGAAATCGGCACACCATGCCGGGAAACTAGCTCCTTCAAATATAAACGTGCAAGAACGTCCATATCATCTTGGGTAATTTCGTAATGAAGTCCATTGTAATCCTTTCCCATTTCCACATTGGTAGCTCTGGTTGAATCAAAAGACCAGATGGTTTTTTATGTTCAGCCTTTACTCTTGAGCAGGTCAAACACTTACCGACATACTCTGCAATGTCAGCTTTCATGTTTGGCCACCAATATAACTTCTTAAGATCATGATACATTTTGTCCGAGCCAGGATGAATGGAATATTTAGACTTATGTGACTCATGCATGATGAGGTCTCGTATTCCTCTATACAATGGAATCCAACTTCTGTCCTTCAAACACAGCCTTCCATCTGGTTTCTTGACAAATCCATTCGTGCTTTCTGGCATGCCGTAATTCTTCTCGTGTGGTCTATTCTCTTCCTTAAGGGCTTCAGCTTGAACTTCAAGTATTTGAGACAGAAGTGGTGATCTAATTGTCATTCCCAATGATCTAACTCTGAGGCGTCTATGTCGTTCCTTTCGACTCAAGGCATCTGCTACAACATTTGCCTTCCCCGGGTGATAACGAATTTCACAATCATAGTCACTCAATAACTCTAGCCATCGACGTTGTCTCATGTTCAACTCCTTTTGATCTAAAATGTGCTGAAGACTCTTGTGATCGGTGAAAACCGTACACTTGGTTCCATATAGGTAGTGTCTCCAGATCTTAAGAGCGAATACTACCGCTCCTAATTCTAGATCATGAGAAGTGTAGTTCTCCTCGTAGGGTTTAAGTTTTCTAGAAGCGTAAGCGATTACTTTAAGTATTTGTATCAATACGGCACCCAAACCTTGGATTGATGCATCACAATATACCACGAAATCCTCACTTCCTTCGGGTAATGCTAATATCGGTGCTTCACAAAGCTTCTGCTTCAAAAACTGAAATGCCGATTCTTGCTCTTCTCCTCAATCAAACTTCTTCTTCTTCTGTGTTAACTCAGTCAAAGGTTTAGCAATCCTTGAAAAACCTTCAATAAACCTGATAGTATCCGACAAGACCTAAAAATTGGCGTATCTCGGTAGGACTTGTAGGTGACGCCCAATTTTTAACAGCTTCGATCTTGGCGGGATCAACATGAATACCCTTACTGTCGATAACATGCCCAAGAAATTGTACCTTATCAATCCAAAAATCACACTTGGAAAATTTGGCGTATAATTTCTCTTCTCTGAGCAGTGTCAGTATAGCCTTCAAGTGTTCGGCGTGCTCTTCCTTACTACGTGAATAAATAAGGATACCATCGATGAATACAATCACAAACTTATCCAAATAGGGTTTTCACACTCGGTTCATTAAGTCCATAAATACAGCGGGTGCATTTGTTAGACCGAATGGCATTACTTGGAATTCGTAGTGACCGTATCTTGTCCTGAAAGCCGTCTTAGGGATGTCTTCTTCCCTAACTCTCAGTTGGTGATAACCCAATCTCAAATCAATCTTCGAGTAGACACTCGATCCTTGTAGTTGATCAAACAGATCGTCAATCCTTGGCAACGGATATCGATTCTTCACCGTAAGTTTGTTCAACTCACGATAATCGATACACATCCTGAAGGTTCAATCCTTCTTTTTTACAAACAACACCGGGGCTCCCCACGGTGACGAACTTGGGCGAATAAATCCTTTATCTGACAATTCCTGCAATTGCTCAGATAACTCCTTCATTTCCGACGGCGCTAGCCTATAGGGTGCTCGTGCTACGGGTGCTGCTCCTGGCATCAAGTCAATTTGGAATTCCACTTGACGAGTCGGCGGAAGGCCAGGCAAGTGCTCAGGAAAAACTTCTGGAAAGTTCCCGACTACTGGCACATCCTCGAGTCGCTTCTCTTCCGACTTCTTCTCAGTGACTTAAGCCAAAAAGACTTGACATCCTCGTTTGATGTACTTCACAACTTTGACGCAAGAAACGATGCTTAGACATGTTTTACTTCGGTCGCCGCGAACAATCAGGGTTTCGTCATTCAGAAGGATGTGAACGACCTTTTCGTCACAAATGATTTTAGCGCGGTTCTTGGATAGCCAATCCATTCCTATAACAACGTCGAAACTACCAAGTCTAATAGGCATAAGGTCAATGACAAATGGGGTGTCTAATAGTCGTAGGGTGCAACCTCGGAGTATAGTGTTAGTGCTCACTAGCTTTCCATCAGCTAGTTCAATCTCGTATATGGTGTCTAGTTTGGTCGGTGTAATGTTAAGTAGGGGCGCTAGGTAAATAGATACGAAACTTTGATCGGCTCCGGAATCAAATAAAACTTTAACGAGGCGGTTGTTTAGAAAGAACGTACCCGT
This sequence comes from Artemisia argyi, assembly GCA_030686995.1. Classification (NCBI taxonomy): domain Eukaryota; kingdom Viridiplantae; phylum Streptophyta; class Magnoliopsida; order Asterales; family Asteraceae; genus Artemisia; species Artemisia argyi. Next base: position 145,861 of record JARVZY010002810.1, read on the forward strand.
GACTACGTTCGGATCTTGCTGGACATTTCCATCTCCCAGCACGTATGCTCTCCCACGTGCATTGTTATCCTTATTAGGGCACTGACGCCTGTAGTGTCCTTTCTCTCCACAAGCATGGCATACTACAGCCACGGGTTGCAAGTTAGCTCCTGTAGCCTTGCAATCTTGTGTCTTATGTCCAGTCTGTGGAAAACTAGAAGGGGGGTTGAATAGTTTACCGATTAAAATCTTTTTAACTTGTTAAGTTAGCTTTGACACTTTCCGTGTGATCAAAGATATATGCACAAACACAATATATAACATGCAAGTAAATGAAAGAAACGATCAAACCACAACACGAGTATTTATCGTGGTTCGGCTACAAGGACTCTTTTTCCTTGCCCTACGTCCACGCCCCGAGTATCCAACTCGAGAGTTTCTTTCACTAGTCAACAAGCTCCTTTCACCGGCGGAGAAAACCTTACACATCGCTTATACTTTTACCGACACAAAGCTAAATGTCGAGTTCTTTTACAAGGGCACAACCACTCCCGTTAGTTCTTTTACTAGGGTACAACAACTCCCAACACTCTTTGTATTTTGAGGACTAAAATACTAACCGATCACTACTGAAAATACACAATCAAATGAAGTGTAAACTACACAGGTCTACACAATGCTAAGCTAACAAGTATTGCAACGTTGTGTTGAATACTTGTTACTTTTAGTAAGCTCGTGAATCTCTTTGCTACAAAAAGAAACTTCACATATGAAATGTTAAGAGGTTAGATGAAAGAATGAAAGTGTGTGTAAAATGTAATGTCAAGTGATGAGCCAAAATTCAACTTGTGGCTCAATATTTATAGCCAAACCTTCTGCAGGTCTGGCGGATCAGGCGGACCCCTCAAAAGGGTTCCGCCCGTGTACCTCCAGGGTACCGCCGGGCTTGCAGTTGGTTTTGCAATAAATCTTGCAAACCAAACAAAGTCACATCTCATTACTCTTGCAAACCAAACAATGTCACATCACATAATATCAAGTCAAACACTAGACTTGCAAGCAACATCAAAGTAAGTCAAACACATTTCTTTCCATAAATGTATAATGACAAAACTTGCCATAAATGTGATGTGACAATTCTATTTTTAGAAAATAAAAGGTGTTGTGTTTTATGAAATGTAAAATGTAGCAAAAGTCTAGTTTATGCAAGTCTTTAAAACTAATATTATGTTTTACTTAGAAACTAAAGTTTACATTTGTCATTAACAAAACTTAGCGAAGATCATAAAATATAAATAACGTTTTTAGGCGATATTTGTATTAACAATCTCCCCCTTTTTGTTAATGACAAAACATAAACATTGTTTTTAAGTAACTCACAAAATCTTGGTTTTTAAGACTTAAAAAAAATTAATATTAAACTTGTTTTACTTAAGTAATGAAAATCATATTAAGTTTTGAAAGTTTAATATATTTCTCCCCCTTTTTGTCGAAACAAAAAGTAGAGTGGCGAAGCGGAATAATGCCCATGCTCCCCCTTGGTTGATACTTCCCCTAAATGGAGTGCCAAGATGGGAAACATGGATTTTGGACCCTACAAAAAAAAATTATTAGTTGGTGATATATATAGTCAAGGATGTAGTTACCACACACATTGCAACCACAATGATAACACAAACATGATCAACCAACAATGTACTAAAGTGAGTAGAAAGAAATATCATTCCAAGTAAAATTTTGACTTTGAAAAGTCAAAAGACAAGAAATGAGAACTATTCTTCTCCTTCTAAACAAAAACTAAAAAATAACCAAGAAAGAAAAATAAAATCCTATTTTCCTAAATTGGGGCAAACGGCCTCCAAGGATTGTCTAGGATTTGTTGGGGTGGGAAAGAGCATCCAAACGTTCTATGACATATTGGAATGCAAAACGGGTTTCATTTTGGAATTGGTTAAGCAATGTTTTGATGGTTTCACCCATTTGGTCACAATTTGAGCAAGCATGGGAATGAGTGGGTTGAAATGGGTTGGTTTTGGTTTCTTGGTTTGAGGGTTGGTTGGTTTTTGGTTCTTGGATGGAGGATGGATTTGGTATTGAGTCAAGCAAGGTGGTTTTCCGGATGGGTCTTGATGGTTGGTTGGTGATTGTGGACTTAGTCATGGTGAAAAATGGTGTAGAAGTTTCAGAAATTATGGTGAAGAAGGTGTGATTTGATAGTGTTTAGGAAGGCTTAATTTATAGTGTTGAAGGATTATGGAAAGGAGTGTTTGGATTTGATGTTAGTCCATACAAAAATGGAGGTTTCTAATGATTTGGAGAACTAATTGTGGGTTGTCAAATCATAGAAGTCAATCCAATAAAAATGGTGAAGTGAGAAGACAAGTTTTGCACTAAATGCTTAGTGGTTTTGGTGGATTTGTGGTAGTATAAATCTCAGGGATTTCAAGGATCCCTTAAAAGGGTTCCTTCCTTTATGTTTGAGGGGTCCTTGAGGTTGTTATGGCTAAATTTGAATTTTGGCGGGAATTGGTTTTGGTTAAGTTTATGGAAGAAGGAGTATTCTATTATGCTAAACACATTGCAAGTAATGAGTTTCTACCTAAAAGGATTGGATTATGGTGTTTCGATGTTGAATTGGTGAAAATGAAAAAAAAAAATTCTGCAGGTTGCTGGCGGCACCCTCAGAATACACAGGCGGAACCCATTTGAGGGTGCCGCCTGGTCCGTTGGGCCAATTCTGGAATTCCCAGAATTTACACTGGCGGAACCCAATTTTGGGTACCGCCAGATCCACCAGGGCTAAAAAAAGTGGCAGTCCACGTTTTTGACCCGCGATACGATTTTCAAAATTTTCGAAAAGTCCTAAAACCAAAAATATATTTCATAACTGGTTAGGAAATGCAAAATTTAGACATGTAAACACGCATAGCATAGGAGTTTGACCGGGGGCTAGCGATTTTCACTATACTTAGTGAAAATTATATAAACATGAAAATTTGACAACTTACCAAAAGTTGTCTCCCTGCATCATTGTTAGTTAAAGCATGTTTCAAATAGTATCAAACATCCTACCAACACATAAATTTAAGAAAACCATTGTTTACACAACCAAATTGTTTAAATAGCACCTTGTGCCAAACACTCCTACACACCCGCACTTATTGACGATCGATCTTGTTCTTGAGCTTTCCAAGGAACCTTCCAAGATTCTTAAACATCCCCTTTGTTTGCTTGAACTCCTCCGACTCATTAGGAATATCCGGAAGTTGAGAAAGGTATTCGAGAGGAGGGAGCCTAGAGTTTGGAAAATTGTCATCTTCACTCATTGAGGAAGACGAAGATGAGGTAGGAGGATATGGACGTTTTCCTTGGGCTTTGTACACTCTCTTATCACTTAGTGGGACAAAGGTGTGTGGAATGAGAGATTAGTTAAGGTGAAGACCGTCTGGAGTTGGTGGAATGGGTGAGATGAACCTAAAGAGACGGGTCAAGAGCATTCTATACGGCATAGCCGTTGTGCCATGCACGGGAATGTCGGCCATTCTCTTGGCCATGTAGTAGGCAAGGTAGAAGGGTTGCCTAACGGACAAGGAGTAGAGCATGTAACAAAGGCAAAGGTTGATATGGTCACGGTTCCCTATTGTGCTAATGACATTGGCTCTAAGGACTTCCTCCCATTTCTTGAATTGGGGTTTGAGTTCGTTCATTTCCATTCCATATAGGTCCTTATCGACCTCATTCCCCGAACGGGTTCTCCTAGTGGTGGTGGTCCTAACAAAGAGGTGGTCACGGAGAACGTCTTTTGAGACAAGGGGTGTGTCATAAGGGTGGATACGGTCTTGGAGGTTGTCAAGAGTTGAGAGGGAGTGCAAGTCGGAATAGAGGCAAGTACCACGGTTTGGAACACCTAGGATTTGAGCAAACTCCTCAAGAGTGAAGGAGTATTGATGACCGCTAACCCTAAAGTTGATAGACATATGACCATAATCATCCGTGGAGAGGACGGAGGATGCATAGAACTCTAGAATGAACCTAGGACAAATAGGCTCGTCGATATTCAAAAGACACTCAAAGTTGATTGTGGCAAAATCGGCGTAAAGGTTTGTGCCTTCTAGGAAGGATGGGTCAATGGTTCTACCCTCATGGACATAGTATTTTTCTAGGGCCTTGAAAACGTTTACTTGGTTTGGGGTAAGGCCTTTGGTTTTGTGGTGTTTTGGTAGGTACTTAATGGTGTCCTTGTGGTTGTAGTGGGTTAGAGGAGGCATGATGATTCCTAGAACAACAAAATTTCACATTTTAGTTCATGTAAACCACTATTATAATGTGGATGTTCTAGTGTGTGCCTATATGAAAACAATGTGGAGGTGTGGTTATCTTGACTCATTTTGATGCTTCAAAATCGTTTTATGCAAGTTTTGTTATAAAACAAAAGATAACCCAAACGCTCCTAGTTCAATGTAGCTTCATTTGAATGTACCCGAAAATACATATTGGTTATGTATTCCCTTTAGCATTGAAGAGACATTATGCAAGTGATGTTTTAAACATAACGTTTTGATTTTGTATTCTCAATGTGAGACGAAAAAATATTTGTCCTACTTGTGAGAAGTTTTTGCAAAAATTTGACATGGGGTGTTTTAACAAACATGTTTATACTTAGTAAGAATGCAATTCCTAACTATAGGAAACATGATTAGTTTTGTTAATTACCTAATTTCATGCATGAATTTCTTAAGTTAATGCATAACCCCAAGTTTTTGTTTTTGTGCAAGAAATAGAATTCCTAGACTCAGATCAGGATTGTAATCATGTTTAGAATACTTACAATGATGATTGATTTGCAATGTAAATGAATGGAGGACCAAGAATTCGTAGGTGTGGATGAGTGGTAAAGTGAATAGTAGCAGCCTTGAAGTGGTGGTATGAGATAATGGGTGTTTGGTTTAATATAAACAAAGAAAATGATTCTGCAGGTCGACGGATACGGTGGAACCCTGAGTTGGGTTCCGTCCGTTATGGCTGAGGGTTCCGCCGACCCTGCTGAGAAAAATGGTTTTGGATTTGTTTTGATTTTTGTGATTTTTGTCTAATGTCCAGAACTACAATGCAGGTTCCATGAGTCCTAAGCCTAGCCTAAGAAGATTAAAAGGTTCACGTTTAACAGGTTTTGTGAGAATGTCGGCTATGTTGTCTTCGGAAGAAACTTTCTCAATTGAGATATTTCCTTTTTGAACGTTGTCACGAAGGAAATGATGACGGATTTCAATATGTTTGGTACGAGCATGTTGAACCGGTTTGTTGCTAAGATCAATGGCACCTTTGTTGTCACAAAGAATTGTGATGTCGTTGAGTTGAATTCCGTAGTCGACAAGAGCTTGCTTCATCCAAAGAGCTTGTTGACATGCCTTTCCTACCGAAACGTACTCGGCTTCCGTTGTTGAGATAGCAAGAGCCGTTTGCTTCTTAGAGAACCATGAGGTGAGACAATGTCCAACAAAAGTACAAATACCACTTGTGTTTTTTCTATCGACATAGTCACCGGCATGATCCGAGTCGGCATACACTATGGTGTCTATTCCCGTTCCTTTAGGATACCATAAACCTAAATGTGTAGTGCCCTTAATATACCTAAAAATCCTTTTAACGGCTTCGAGATGGGTAGTTTTAGGATCTTCTTGAAAACGAGCACATAGACAAACACTAAACATAATGTCGGGTCTACTAGCCGTTAGGTAAAGTAGACTACCAATCATACCTCTATATTTAGTGCTATCTACGGATTCACTTTCCTCATCCTTGGTAAGTTTAGTTTCCGTGGACATGGGAGTTTTGATAGGTTTCGAATCTTCTAGTCCAAATTTCTTAAGCATGTCCTTAATATATTTAGATTGGTTAAAGAAGATACCATCTTCTAGTTGTTTGATTTGGAGTCCTAGGAAAAAGTTGAGTTCTCCCATCATACTCATTTCAAACTCGTCATGCATGATTTTTGAGAAATCCACACATAATTCTTGACAAGTTGATCCGAATATAATGTCATCAACATAGATTTGGACTATGATAATATGTGAATCTTTCTTCTTAGTGAAGAGAGTATTATCAACTAAGCCCATGGTATACTTATGGTCAACTAGGAATGTTTTAAGTCGATCATACCATGCTTTTGGAGCTTGCTTAAGTCCGTAAAGAGCCTTTTTAAGTTTGTAAACATGATTTGGTTTTTCAAAATCGATGAAGCCCGGTGGTTGAGCAACATACACTTCTTCATTAATGACTCCGTTTAGAAATGCACTTTTGACATCCATTTGAAAGAGTTTAAAATTGTGTGCACATGCATATGCAAGTAAGATTCTAATTGACTCGAGCCTAGCAACCGGAGCAAAAGTTTCATCGTAGTCAATGCCTTCTTGTTGGTTATATCCTTGTGCAACTAGCCTAGCTTTGTGTCTAGACACAATTCCATTTTCATCCATTTTATTACGAAATACCCATTTTGTTCCAATTATAGTTTGACTCTTTGGTTGAGGAACTAATGTCCATACATCATTCCTAACAAATTGGTTTAATTCTTCTTGCATTGCAATTACCCAAGACTCATCTTTAATTGCTTCATTAATATTTTTAGGTTTAATGGTTGACACGAAACAAAAGTAGTTGCTTTCATTTTGAACTTTTGACCTTAGTGTTCTTTCGTTAATGTTGCCAATGACACTATCTAATGGATGACTTTTAGATTCTTTGACATTGACAATTTCTTTGTTAAATAGTTCATCTTCTTTGTCATCACTTAAAATTTCTTGATTTTCTATTGCTTGGCTTTCAACTAAGTCATCATCTACCAAAGGTGATGTCTTAGAGGGAGGTGGACTCTCGTCAAATGTTACGTTCAACGATTCCTCGACTCTTAAGGTTTCTTTGTTCAAAACAATGTATGCTTTACTATTTTGTGAATATCCAAGAAATACACCTTCATAAGACTTTGGGTCAAATTTGGTGAGATAATCCTTGGTGTTAAGAATGAAACATTTACTCCCAAACACTCTAAAGTATCCTAATGTAGGCTTTTTACCTTTATATAGTTCATAAGGGGTTTTATTTAAAAATGGTCTAATTAGGACTCGATTTAAAATGTACGTTGAAGTGTCGACGGCATTACACCAAAACTTTTGTGGAATGTTTTGTTCATTAAGCATTGTTCTACTCATCTCTTGCAATGTCCGGTTTTTACGTTCTACTACACCATTAGATTGAGGAGTACGTGGAGCCGAAAAGTTATGAGTTATTCCATTATTATCACAAAAGTTACCAAATTGAAATTCATTATCAAATTCACGACCGTGATCCGTTCTAATAGACACAATATTAGACCCTACTTGATTTTGAATTTTCTTACTTAGAATCTCAAATTTATCAAAAGCTTCATTTTTACTTTTCAAAAATTTTGTCCAAGTATATCTTGAGTAATCATCAACTATGACCAAAGTGTAGAAGTTGCCTCCATAACTTTGTATAGCGGATGGACCAAATAAATCCATATGCAAAAGTTCTAGACATCTAGATGTAGAAACCAAGTTTTTAGCCTTATGGCTATTATGGACTTGTTTACCAACTTTGCAAGCATCACAAAAGTGTTGGTCATATTTCAACTTAGGTAGGTTTCGAACTAAGTCTTTGGAGGAGAGGTTTTGGATTAGTCTCATGTTAGCATGACCTAAACGTCTATGCCATAAAGTTGAGGATTCATCTAATGAGGTAAGACAAAGTTTGTCTCTAGATGTTGGATCCATCTTCATGACATATACGTTATTCTTAAGGACACCTTTGGCTATGGTTATACCATCTTTAAGTATTTTACTTCCGTTTTCACTAAAAAGAACATTATACTTATTATGACAAAGTTGACTAATACTAAGGAGATTAAAACCTAAGTTATCAACATGAGCTACATCATCAATAAAAAGGGAGTCATGAGAGATTGTACCTTTTCGATGATTTTGCTCTTAGCATTACTACCAAACGTAACATTACCTCCGTTACATTTGTGATAAGAAGTGAAGAGGCTTTTGTTACCCGTCATGTGCCTTGAACAACCGCTATCTTTAATCTATTCATCCGGTTCCAAACAAACTTTGAGGCACACCTATTTTATGAAAAACACTCAAACATTTGCTCCCCAATTTCTCATGGGTCCATTTTGGTTAAGTATGCCATTAATTTGTTCCAAGTATGAAAATAGAGCATAAGGGTTCCATGGCATGTGGTTTGGAGTTTGGTAATGTCTAGGAGTGTTTTGGTTCCAAACATGTTGGTAGTTTGGTCGAGCGTTGAAGTTGCTCTTTGGAAAGGGGCGTTTGGGAATTGGAGTCTTAGGTCTTGGTTGAGTAGTTTTAGCTCTAAATTCATTTTTACTAAATCCTACTCCAGTTTTAAACACAGGTTTTGTTCCACTTTTGTATGTAACTTTAACAAATTTTGAACGATCCGAAGTGGATGAGGTTACTGCTGCAGCAGGTCTGGCGGAACCTTCAGGACCAACGGGCGGAACCCTAAATTGGGTTCCGCCTGATTCGGAGGCTGCTGTAGCAGTTTTATTTGTTTCTTGTGCATTCTTTTCTTGTTTCATTTGACCCATTAAAGTTTCTATTTTCGTAAATCCTAGTCCTGTTTTATCAAAGGGTGACTTTTGAAGTTTCATAATTTCATCCGCACAAGAAATGCTCTTATCGAACTTCTTAAACTTTGTGGTTGTTTTATTAGATCATTTTGAGTTTCTCAACTTCTAGTTTAAGCTCTTCACATGATTTGCAAGGTGTGTCAATACCTTTACTCTTTTCTAATCTCTTAGCCTTTTCTTTTAACTCATAAACTTCATTTTCTAAAAACTCCTTTTTAGTTTTCAAAAATTTATTTTTGTTTATGATTTTTAAGCTCAATTCACAAAGTTTGTTATATTCTTTTTGTAAAGTGTCATCATCAATAGAGGAGTAAGATGAGTCGGATAATACCTCATTTGAGTTGTGAGCCATGAGAGCGATATCATCATTCTTTGGCTCATCATCATCTCCTTCATAGTCACTCCAAGCACCACCCACAAAAGCTTGTTGAGGTTTGCTCTTGGGTGGTTTTGGACATTCTCCTACAAGATGACTTGTGTCTCCACATCTATAGCATTTTCTTTCAACCTTTCCTTTCCTATCATCACGATCTTTTCGGAAAGTTTTCTTGTCATCTTTAGGTTGCCTTACAAACTTTCCTCTTCTACGAAAGAACTTCTTGAAGTCTCTAACGGCCATAGCATATTCCTCATCATCACTATCCGAAGTAGATTCTTCATCATCACTTGATTGGACTCTAGCTTTCAAGGCAATGGACTTAACTTTTTCTTTCTTGCCTCTAACTAGTTCCGAATCTTTTTCCATTACCATTTCGTGAACTTTGAGGTTTCCAATTAGCTCATCAAGTGACATGCTTGAAAGATCTTTGGATTCTTCAATTGCAGTCACTTTTGCTCTCCACTTCGGATGGAGTGCTCTAAGAAATTTCCTGACAAAGTTCTTACTACAAAAAGATTCGTCAAGTGCTTTAAGTGAAGTAATAATAGTATTAAATCTAGCAAAAGCATTATCAATAATCTCATCTTCGGAAATAACAAATTGTTCATATTGTTGAACAAGAAGATCAATTTTGTTATCTTTAACTTGTGAGTTTCCTTGATGAGTGACAATTAAAGATTGCCAAATATATTTGGCGGTTTTACACAAAAAGACTCTTTCATATTCTTTCTTAGGCAAAACATTGTAAAGCATCATTTTAGCTTCATTATTTTTACCTATTAATTTCTTTTGATCATCATCTTTGATGTTAGTAACTACGTTATCACCATCAATAATTATTTACCACAAATCTATATCTTTAGATTTCACGTAAGTTTCAAAACGGTTTTTCCAATATATAAAACCATTTGCTTCAAAGAGTGGTGGTCTTTGCATAGATTGCCCTTCTTTGTAATTTTCAAAATCCATGGATCGTTTCAAGTTTTAAAACACAATATATTTTAAAAGCTTGAGTAACGTAGCTCTTGATGCCAATTGTGGAAAACTAGAAGGGGGGTTGAATAGTTTACCGATTAAAATCTTTTTAACTTGTTAAGGTAGCTTTGAAACTTTCCGTTTGATCAAAGATATATGCACAAACACAATATAAAACATGCAAGTAAATGAAAGAAACGATCAAACCACAACACGAGTATTTATCGTGGTTCGGCTACAAGGACTCTTTTTCCTTGCCCTACGTCCACGCCCCGAGTATCCAACTCGAGAGTTTCTTTCACTAGTCAACAAGCTCCTTTTACCGGCAGAGAAAACCTTACACGTCGCTTATACTTTTACCGACACAAAGCTAAATGTCGAGTTCTTTTACAAGGGCACAACCACTCCCGTTAATTCTTTTACTAGGGTAAAACAACTCCCAACACTCTTTGTATTTTGAGGACTAAAATACTAACCGATCACTACTGAAAATACACAATCAAATGAAGTGTAAACTACACAAGTCTACACAATGCTAAGCTAACAAGTCTTGCAACGTTGTGTTGAATACTTGTTACTTTTAGTAAGCTCGTGAATCTCTTTGATACAAAAAGAAACTTCACATATGAAATGTTAAGAGGTTAGATGAAAGAATGAAAGTGTGTGTAAAATGTAATGTCAAGTGATGAGCCAAAATTCAACTTGTGGCTCAATATTTATAGCCAAACCTTCTGCAGGTCTGGCGGATCAGGCGGACCCCTCAAAAGGGTTCCGCCCGTGTACCTCCAGGGTACCGCCGGGCTTGCAGTTGGTTTTGCAATAAATCTTGCAAACCAAACAAAGTCACATCTCATTACTCTTGCAAACCAAACAATGTCACATCACATAATATCAAGTCAAACACTAGACTTGCAAGCAACATCAAAGTAAGTCAAACACATTTCTTTCCATAAATGTATAATGACAAAACTTGCCATAAATGTGATGTGACAATTCTATTTTTAGAAAATAAAAGGTGTTGTGTTTTATGAAATGTAAAATGTAGCAAAAGTCTAGTTTATGCAAGTCTTTAAAACTAAGATTATGTTTTACTTAGAAACTAAAGTTTACATTTGTCATTAACAAAACTTAGCGAAGATCGTAAAATATAAATAACGTTTTAAGGCGATATTTGTATTAACATAGTCCTTGAACATTTCCCACACTTAGCATAGCAGAGTCCAGTGTGATGCATCTTACACTTGTCGCAAAATGGAAGAGGTCCAGCATACCTAACATCCTTAACCGGTGCGGCGGCATAAGCTCTGACAGCTTCCTGTCGTCAGTTCTGTTGATTGTGGTGGGTGTTTCTGTCATGGTGGTAGTTACGGTTGGGGTTTCGGTTGTTGTTGTTGTTGTTGTTGCTTGTCTTCCGATCATCAAACTTCCTTTTGTGATCGTTGTTCCCCTGAGCAGAGTTACGCTTAATCTCCCGGTCTAGCAGTCTTTGGTCAATAGTCATTGCTTCTTCCAAAGATTGAGGCTTCGACGAGGTGACGTTTCCCTCAATGCTCCTGGGTAGTCCCTCAATGTACTTTTCCAACAACTTTTCCAAATCGGGAACCTTTGAAGGGCAAAGTGTGGCAAGTTCCTGAAATCTCCTATCATAAGCCCTGAGATCATTTCCTTTCACGACCAACGTGTGAAACTCATCTTCTAACTTCTTGATCTCTCCTCTAGGGCAGAACTTCTTCAACATCTTTTCCTTAAAGTCAGTCCAGGTGATCTGATAGGCCTCTTCCACACCTATCTTCTGAGCAGTTGCGTTCCACCAAGACAACGCATCTTCCAACAATGTTCCAGTAGCAAACGAGACTCTGCTTTCAGTGGCACAACCGCTCCTCACAAACACAGTCTCAGTTCGCTCAAACCATCGAGCAAGCTCTGTTACTCCTTCAGTCCCTTTGAAGTGAGATGGTTTACAAGCTATGAAGTCCTTATAGGTGCACTTCCGAGTCGCAGCGGACTCGCTTTCTGCAGTGGCTCGGTTATTACTACTAGTTCGTACCATTGCGGCAGCCTGTTCTTCTAGAGCTGCAACAACACTGTCAGCAACCAACTTTCTAATAGCAGCCTGGGTCATAGCGGGTGACGAGGTAGCAGTAGCGGTTTTCCTAGGGGCCATAACTCTATAAAATCGCAAGTGTATAAGTAAAAATCCCAAACATCGATCAATAACAAGAGAAATAATGTAACCAAGCTCATAATAGTCGAGATCATCACAAAGTACATATCACAACCACACCATGAATACATACATCAACATAAACCATATTATTCATAAATAATCATCACGACATGTAACAACACACATGGAAATTATAATGAATCTCAATATGGGAGCATAATAAAAGATCAGACAACTAGAACATCATAAATCAATATCAATACAGTACAATCATAACCAACATAAAGTTTTAATAATTTTGAATTCATTGTTACAGAACAATAAGATACAATATTATTAATGCCACAGGCGGCAAGTTAAGATGTCTCTGAATGTAATGATATGTCATAGATCTATGAAGGTCCAGGTGCGCCTCCTGATCTCCCCTCTAGCTCTCTGATGATCCTGATTATCTCCAACATCTCTAAATCCCTGGATCTCTCACGGGCCTAAATCTCCTCAATAGTGGTTGAAAGAGTATGGACGGTAGCACTAGATGCGGCTAACTCCTGTGTCTGATGCTCCAGCATCTCCTGCGTGATGATCGCTATCTCTCTCAAATCCTCCATCTCATGCCTCTGAACATCTAGTCGATGACCAAACTCAGTGATGGTAGCCTGTGCCTCCTCGATCTCTGTCCCCATCATCTCAAATACCATCTCTAAAGTTGTCCTATGTACTACGAGGCTCTCGACCTCCTCTTGCATACCCTCAATCCTCTCCAAGGATATCTCCTCAATAACACCCAACAGCTCATCAAGACGATCCTCATGTCTAACTAACCTAGAAACCAATAGAGGGATAGTATGATGTATCGGCTCCTCAGTAACCGATAACACCGCTGAAGAGCCATCTCCAAGCTCAGCAGCCCTAGGTGATCCCTCAACAAACCTCCATCTACGAATGCACTCCAACAAGAACGACCATCGGCGGGCATCAACCAACCTATGAATGCCGGGTGAGGTGGGGGTCTCAGTAGGAACAGGTGATGGTGATGGAATAGGTGATGAAACAGGTGACGGTATTGGTACAGTAGTAGTCTGAGAGTAGAAAACTGTAGGTGGTGGCATGGGTGGCAAAACCTCAGAAGAGTGGGGTGCGGTGTAAGTAGGTAGCATGTAAGGATGTGGCTCAGGTAACGGTGATACGGGTGATGGTGAAGGTGCTGGTGATGCCACAGGTGTCAGCTCTGGCATAGAAACAAATGGTAGTACAGGTGTGGGTGATGGTACAGATTTGGGTACTGGTGGTGTAACAGTAGAAGCAGTCAAAATACAGACTCGTTTCCGAGCCGTGAATTTTCGGGTAAAGTCTCCCTCATGATATCGAAACAACTCTCCAAAAGGCTCAGGCTCAAAGGGCTCAAGAATCCTCACTCGCTTGCGCCGATGAATCGGTCCAGGCGGGGATGGTGGTGGGATAGAAGCAGCAGTGTCAGAAGTATCGGAGTCAGAAGACTCGTCATCAGCATCTGAACCGGTGTGGTGACTAGCAGGTGGTGTAGGACGGTCATCAGCCGCAAGAAACTGCTAAGACGTAAGGTACTGATCATATAGGTACTGCCCCTGTGTCATAGGTCCACAAACAGGATAAAAAAGAGGCTGAATAGCAAAAGAATCAATGGGTGTGGAAGCAACCTCACCCTCCTCGAAGGGCTCAGTATCAGCAGATGGGTCTCTAGATGGAACAGGAGATGGTATGGCAGGTGATACAGGTATGGTGTCATGGTCAGAATCATGGGTGTCTCGGGTGTCATAGTCAGATAGGTCAATGGTGGGATAGGTGGATGATGCCGGCATGACGTCGTCACTATCAGACAAAATAATAACCGGGGGCGACATGGTACTGTAATATCCCAAAATAGCAGTAATATAAGTCATTTAGTCTACATAATGCTACATGCACAGTGATCATAGTGCCTTAGTGAACTAAATGCAATGGGTGCTAAAAATCAAACCTTAAAACATGACGTTGGCAAACGCTGGCACGGAGGGCACTTTGGTGATAAATAGTTTATTTAGAAATCTGGTGAGGTTATAGTCCAATGTTTTGAAAAATCATTTGGTTCTCTATAACCATGGCTCTGATGCCAATCTGTAACACCCCGAAATTTTGATAAGCAGCGGAAGTCTAATCGGGATCATTACAGTTTAGTACACAGTCATACTCATAGAAAACAATTCAAAAGATAGTCAATATCATTCCATGAAAACTCAAAGTAGCCAGAGTTACAAACATTTTCCAAATGTTAATTGTTTCGCAAAAGAAGTGATGAGTTTGAAAAGAATGATATAATTATTGAAATAAAAAGGGAGGTCCTTTGTGCCCTTTTGCCAGCTCCGTGCCACCATGCCTGCTAATTTCCTGAGATAAACATGCTTAAAAATTCAACACAACGGTTGAGTGAATCCATAGTAGTTTAAATAGTAATAGTGTGAACACAAGTCAAGCATTTGAAATAAACAAGCCAAGATAGACAGGTCTTGACTAAACTGGTGAAATATTGCTCCTAAGCCTCACGAAACGCAAGCCTTAACATCGATTCGACATATCATAAAGATAATAACAATCACCTACACTACAGAGGATGTAAATGACAAGGGGCCCTCGGTGAGCAGAAATGTACCAATTTCTACGGTCCTCGAATATAGCACATCTCCTACCAAGTAATCACCTTAGTAGAGATGGGCTGCCATTCCAATAGATCTATCAACTATATTCGCGCTCACTAAACAAGTGATTAAGGTTCGTGATATGAGGGACTTGTGGTACGGGTGTCAACTTAGGCAATATTAGATAGTAACATCATACAGAAAAATACTTGCGTTCGGTTTATAGCATGTATCTCCCCACGGGGTTTAAAACAATTAAAAATGTGGGACCATGAACTCACCTGACAGGTGCGTAAATCACACGGTGCTCAAAAGTGACGGTGTACTGCTATGACTAGCAATGAAATTTCTCCGACTTGCGACCTATATATATATATATTGTTATCGGTGTCTTAGATTCGATTCGTAAATGACATGTGACGTGTCTCATGTACGGTGATATCCATTCGGGTGTCTTAAAAATATTCCAAAATAAATTTATGTAGTTATGTGTAACGTTGGTTCGAAACGGTGTCTAATAAATGTTAATTTATTAGTGATAATAATGTTAATAAAAATATTTATAATTAAATATTTTTAGTAAAATTACATATTTATTTTAAAGTTACAAGATATATACACATTTATATATACAAGATTAAATTATACAAAACAATTAATTAATAAAGTATCTTTGTCATAATTGACCCTTGACTTTAATAAAGTTACACTTTTTACCCCTTGGTCAAAATAATTACTTTTTAGTCATTTTTAGCACTTTTTACACTTTATTCCTCAAGCTTTTGAAATACACAGTTTCTACCCTCAACTTCTATTAGAAATCGATAGTGTTATATTTAGTCCGAAAGTTTTGTTGTTTTGTCACTTTTAGTCCCTTAACGTGAGACTTTGCAAAAATAGTCCTTGGTTAAGTTTTTGAAATACAAACTTTTTGTTACAATAAAAGTAGTAATTATAACTTACAAAAATTCTTAAAAATTAGTTTTTATACATCTCGCTATTTCTCAAAGTTTCCAACTGAAAATCCTTTAAAAATATCAAATGGGCTCGTTAGCCCATTCTAGGCCCAAGTGGTGTTTTAGTTTAAAAATAGAGGTGCTCGACTAGGATTTGGTTTTGGTCTAGTTTTCGTAGTATAAGATCGAGCACGGCTTGCATGTTAAGTTGGTTTGGTTAAGTGTGAGTCGATGATTTAGGTTGTCGAAAAATATATATGTATCGTACGTGTAAAAATGAGATGGCGAGGCCTTTCCTAGGGGTGTCGAGGCGTGTTATATATATAAATTGTAAGTGTAACGAGTGTGACATACTAAGAAAATAAAGTGTGTCGTGTGAAATCCTAACGTGACATGCATGAAATAATAGAGTAGGAAATGAAATAAGGAAACAATGACTTACAACACCAAAAGGTGGTGAAGAGTTCGTGTGATACGAGACTAGCAAACGTGGTACCCTCCTTGTATAACGATCCTCGATCCAAACTAGTTACCCAAATCTTAGAAATGTAACCCAACTAATATTCTTGCTCCAACTCCTGCACGGGTGCCTTTCCTTGGTCTCGTTAACAAGCAAAGAGTGATGGAAAGAGTTTGTAGTTTGAGAGATTTGTGAGACTTGTAAGTGTGTGAAAAATGTGCAATAAATGTGACTATATATAGAAGGATTGAGGTATTTAGTAATCTTCACATGTGATGGTGTCCTTGGGCGGTGTCATTCGAACAAGACAAGGTTGTCTCAAAGCTTTGTGTGGTCAAGTCGAGTGATAGAAAGC
Organism: Artemisia argyi; assembly: GCA_030686995.1. NCBI lineage: Eukaryota > Viridiplantae > Streptophyta > Magnoliopsida > Asterales > Asteraceae > Artemisia > Artemisia argyi. Next base: position 162,460 of record JARVZY010002810.1, read on the forward strand.
ATGGGTGCTATGATGAGGCTTTTGAATTTGTTTAGTACTAGGTTTACGGTGGCTTAGGGGAAACATGTAATTGTACCATGTGGTTTTGTTTAATTAAAGATGTGTTTTGTGTTAGAGGTTAAAGAGACACATGATCCAAAGGTTAATGAAACTTAGGGTGTAATGGCTTGACCCAAAAGATTAACTACTTCCTTAGGTTACATGTAGGGTGGCTTGAGGTTGTGTTTTGGTTACTTGTATACGCATGGGACAAGGAAAAAGGGGTGTGTATTGTGTTTGTTGGTGTCGAGTGTTTGGGAGACAACAAAAGAAAGAAATCACAAAAGTTTTGGTTGTGGCTCGTTGGTGTCGAGTAGGAATAGAAAGATCAAAGTGCAATACTTACCTTGTTCACAAGCTAAGCTCGTTGAGTAGCTGGTATCACAAAGCAATTCGAAACAGCCATGCCACGCAAAAAGAAAAATATACATAGGCAGTCTTGGGCTTGAGAAGCATTCGGCCCAAAAGAAAACAAAAATAAAAGTGAATTTGGTATGGTGGTCTTGTGGTTGTGCTCGGCCCAATCAGTAGTGCAAAAGAAAGAAAGTAACTTTGGGCTTAGGTGGTACACGGCTCATCAGAAAAGTATATAGTGTCGGTGACTAATTCGTTCGTAACTTTAATTTCGGTGTCGGTGTCGGTGTCGGTGTCGATTCGTGTAGTCCTCATAAGTAATAACGGTGTCGTTCCTAGGTATATATACTCATATATATACGTAGTGATAATAGTTTGTAATAATTAATATATATACATAGTTATATATATATATATATATATATATATATATATATATATATATAATAATAATAATAATAATAATAATAATAATAATATATCGGTGACTTAACAAAGTATCGGGTCGCAAGTGGGAGTTACCGGTGTTAACCTCATTGGGTGGCATCCAAGAGTGACAATCAGGTGATACCAGGTGACAAAAATAATTGGGTGACAAACAAACGGTGACTCACAAAGTAATCTGGTGTCAAACAAACGGTGTCTCATATAAAAATTTCAAATTAGCCCGCAAAAATGGCTTAGTTTAGAATAGTGTCGAAAATTAGCATTAATAAATGACCTGGGATTTTACGGAGTATTACAGTTATGAGATGTACTTAGGTATTTTAATTACCTCTTTTAATGTCATAATAATGAAGAAGTATAGCTTAAGATCAAAATACATTATTATAATTTGGTTACACCCTTTACTAGCTTATTCTCTCAATTTCAGATTTTAGACATAATCAGGTCACACTTTTATGAATTTTGGAACCATGTCAGAACACAAAAATAAAATTCACAAAGATAATTCAATGTCTTTAGAACTTACACGAATTTTTAAAGAATTTATTAGCAAGTGCAAATACCCTTTAAAAAATCGTTTATCAAAACCATTCCACAAAATGAACTGCAGGAACACCCGAAAAGTTAGCACTTAAGAGACATATCCAGACCTTTCAGAAAAATCCACCAAAATTCGTGGAAGTCCCACATAAGCCAAATATTACCCCTGTAAAAGGAGAGACCTTAAATCTTTGCAGTTTGAAAATGAAAAATCAAAAACTGCTACTGATTTTCAGACCCGATTTACTCAGCTTTGACATTTAATCTTATAAAAATAAAAAAGCTTACCTCCCGACCTCCAATCACCATGAAACTTATATTTCCAGAAAGTAGACAAGTAGTACTTATGTTTAGACTCAAAAATTAAGCAAAAACACGTTGGAATCATCAAGGTTCACCCTACTCAATATGACCCAAAATTTTTATCAGTAACTGCTAAGACAGAAACATCACAACTATTACACCCGATTCGCGCATATTCAATTTAGCCGATTCTTACACATTATCAATTAGGTTTTTAGGTCATAATTCATTAGATTTAACAACCATGAATCCCACGTTAACAAACACTTTAAATGGATCGATTACAAAGGTTCTTTAAATCGTTATTTGATGTGAAAGTGTTATGATTTCATGTGAACAAAAAGTCGTGTCATGTGTATCCATTTAATCCGATTGTATAATGATCAAAACGTATAATCTTTCAAATGAAAATAGATTCAAATAATAGGGAAAGAACAAGGATTACCCTTATGATGATCGAATAGAGGCAAAACGGAAACAAATGACCCAAAACCAAACCGAATCAAACCATTCCAAAAACCCTAACTCGAACCATCAAACCAACGATCAAACCACACCTTTTTCCTCCTTGGAACTCCTTGATTCGAACCAGAATATGAAGAAGAAAAACAACCAGCCTCCATGTAGTATGGTTAAGGTTTAGTGTGTGAGATATTTTTGTGAAAAGGGTCGTATCTTTTGAGAGAGAATAAAGGAAGGATCATAACATTGAATGGTGATATGTGATTACCGAATTTACAGGGATTCTACGTAGTTAAATCGCTTCTATCCTTCTAGGATGTATATATGGGCTTTATCTTGGTTAACTTTCAAGGTTTAAGGCCTAATGGTCATGTAATCATGTTAAAAACAGTTTGGCCCAATACTAATACATGTAAACGTGTGATATGCATAATAGGGTAGCTTTGTACTTTTCAAATGTTAGTTAATATGTTAATTAAGTTATAGCTTAAAGTTATTGTAAATGTTTTAGGTTTTTAGTAATTTAGGTTTTAGATTCAAGACATTCTTATAGGTTTAAAGTTTTGAGGGGCAAGATGGGGAATTCAAATGTTTTAGATTTTAGGGTTTTACACTAACACTAAAAATAATGAAACCGAACCAACATGGGTAGATGAAGTTTTCAAGATGCAAAAAGAGGAAGAGCAACAAAATATTGTTTCTAAGAACCAAAGTAACTCGGTCTACAATGATTCACATAAGAATGGTGATATTGCTGCTACTTCTTCCTCATCAAAACCTCCTGGTTTTGGTGGGATCCGATTTCAAAGTTCCAATCTCTCACAAGGTAACTTAAAAGAAGGCTGCCATTCCTCTGCTAACTCGAATAGGAATGCTACAAGATCTCGAAGTGGTAATGTTAGGAATATAAATATTTATATGAAAAGACTCAGTCACCCCGAGTATTGTTTAGCATTAAGTAGCTCGTAGTATTTATCATAGTATATAGAAATAGTTTAATATCGTAATTCTCGTAGAGTAGAGTCGGGTCTTTACCCACTATCAGCTCACTCCCCAGCCAGTTTTATGGGGCGTTATTATGTAACTATAAATACCCTCTCCTACCAAGGGAGAGGGTTGGACCTTTCATTAGTTAATCTAACATTCTCTTGTTTCTCTCTTTAAAAGGTTCTCAACACTCTTTTTCTCTCTAGTTTTCTTCTTCTTAATTCGATCCATACTACAAAACCATAAGTGTTTATGATTAAGAGTATATTACAATTGGTATCAAGAGCCATGGTTTCATCCTAGGGATTGTTTACTTGAATTTGGTGCTTGGTTTTGTGGTTTCTATTTGGTTCGAATAATATTATTAGAAAACATCTTGATTTGATTTTGTTTGTGGTTAGATATATTTTATGGTTGTACTTTCTTGATTAGGAGTGTCATATGAACTTGGTTTAGTGGTTGGTTATCTAGCTTCTTGTGTTTATTGGTGACTTTGAACAATTTCGAGGGTATTTTGTAAGTATTTCTTGGTAGAGATTTGCTACTTGGTGAATGATTTTTCGTAGCGATTTGCTTGTTAAGTGGCAGCGATTTTCTTAGTTTCTGGTAGAGATTTGCTTGTTTTACTATATTTAGAAAAGAAGACAAATCGCTAGAAAGCGTCCTTTTTGTCCAGAAGTGTTTAGAGATTTCCTCATTAGAGATTTGCTCTCCAGAGATTTGCTCACTAGAGATTTGTCAATCTAGAGATTTGCCTGTCTAGAGATTTGCTTCTTAGCGATTTGCTCAGGTAGTGATTTGCTCAGGTAGCGATTTGCTCAGGTAGAGATTTGCTCATGTAGAGATTTGCTCAGGTATAGATTTGCTCAGGTAGCGATTTGCTCAGGTAGCGATTTGTGTCCAGCGATTTTCTTGCCAAAGTTGCAGATTGACCAAAGTTGATTTTTTTCGTCAAAACTTCAAACGGTAATAACTTTTGAACCGTAACTCCGTTTTCAGCGAAATACTTGTAAAAACGACCGGAACATGCTGAATTTTGTGAGGTTTCACCACGAAGTTGTGAAATGAAATTTTCGAGGCCCAAATCACCTCTGGAGTGAAGTTATTGAGGTTTTAAGTTTTCTGACCAAAATTTAACCATAACAAATTGCATCAACCAAACCAAAATCACAACTTAACAACATATAACCTAATCCATCAACTAATCATCAAGTCTAACACACAATCTCCAATCATTGTATTGATCCAACAGTTATCATAGCACATATCAAGTATCACTTCACGGTTTCTTCTTGACTTGTAAAATCCCGTGCATGTTTACATCATGTCTACTACTTCTGACTCTGTGAGATCTGAGAGTGAACTACATTAGCCACAAAAATTGCCCGATAATGCAAAGGAAAGTTGCATAGAATGTTTTCGATTGCTTCACTCACATCTCAAGGTTCTCTTTGAACAACCTGGATACTTGGGAGGATACCATCGTGCATTCGCAACACTCTTTGGTCAAGATGTTGAGACCTTCACAGTCAAAATGATTCTATAGTTAGATCAACTTCAACAACAACTTGACAATGGTGAATTTTCTGAAGGTAGATCTATGGCTGCAATCTGTGTGATCAACAACCAACTCCAAGTGTTTATTGATTCGTGATTCACTGAGGAGTATGATCATGAGAGTCAAATGACGAAAAAGTGCTTTGCTAATTACACGGGAATCGATGTTGACGTGTTCAGAGTCACACTACTCAAACTTATTGGTAATGTGAAGGAGTACATTATAGAAAGAGCACAACACAAACATAAGTATGAAGACAAGGTGAAGGCATGTCGGGTGTAATCAAGTGATGGTATTATGGATTCGGGTAATGCATCGGATGTTGGGTCAGTTGTCACCGAAGGTAGAAGATCAGAGACTGATAAGCTTGACACTACAAACAGTTTAATGACTCTTGCGCACATGATGTGGATGCATATATCAGACTGGTAAAAGAATAGGTGTCATGTGCTAAGGTACCCAAACTGTATGACATGGTCGATAAACATAAGATTCCCAACAAAGTACAATAGACAAACGTTGTTGGTTCAGATACTGCTAATATAGGAAATAACGATGTTTTCCCATGTGAACAATATGTGAAACATAACGAAGAGTCGGTTGTACCTAGTAGTGCAACTTCTATTTTAAATGGTGATACTGTATTGCATAAACAAAAGTTTCCTAACGAAGTACAACAAACAAATGCTATTAAATCAGATAATGCTGATATGGGAAATAGTCATGTTATCCCATATGAACAATATGTGAAACACAACAACGCGTCTGTTGTACCAAGTAGTGCATCTTCTGTTGTTGATAATGATTGTGATTTGCATGAGCACACTGTTTATATCCCTGATGACACTCTGACCATTATACTTAACATCCTTAAGGATCAGGTGACCATATATGAACAACGAGCAAAATTTGAGCTAACCGAATGTTAGCAGAAAATGGATATGCAAATGCGTGTATTTGTATCAGAACATAACAAAAAGGAAGAAACATTTAAAAGGGAGTTATATTCTTTGAAAATGCAACTTGATTAGTCTGTTAAACAAAAATAGGAGATACAAAAGAGTAGGATTGCACAAAAACTTGATTTTATGGATAAGGAAACAAAACTCTTAAATGATTTTTCCAGACTTAAAACATTGAAGAATAAGCTCAAAGACAAGTTGTACACATAAGGCCAAACCATTCAAACTGTTCATATGGTTCAAAACCATAGGAGGTTAAGTGATAAACATAGTGAATAGGAGTTAGGTATGCCTAAAACCAATTTCCTTAGAAGCGGTATAGGTGCACAGCCTGCATTATATGATGCAAACATTATGCTTGAGCCTCATCATGCCCCTCCTGATCTGACATTATTTGATGAGACCAATGAGATAGAAGATAGAACTAGAGAAAAATTGGCTGAGAAATTAAAGGATCCCTTGTGCATTGCTAATAAAATCCTGTACAATTATGACTACTCTGAAGATAATCGATTATCCTTTGTCCCTCAAAGAAGTTAAGTGATGGACATAGTCAAAAGAAGTTACACCTGACTTTGCTTTATTAACAACCTATGCTTCCCAAATTTTATCTATACTTTGAGATTGATAAGCAAGTGTATCACAAGTTAATTTAACATTTTCATTACACTTCTTAAGTTTTTCAGTCTCTTCTCTCAGGGCCTCATTAACAGCTATCTTATAGTCTAAATCTCTCTTTAAAACATCTATGTCATCATTATATTTAGACTCATTAGCCTTGTAATGTTCTAACTGTGTTTCTAAAACAGACAAACCTCTTTTATGATTAGACAAATTATAGTTAGTATCCATTAACTATGTTGCTTGTTTCTCTAATAGTTCCCTAAGTCTTTCACACTCTTTTAAAGCTTTACAAGATTTAGAACAACTATCATTAGAAAGTACCTCAGAGTCAGAGAAGGCTATAAGAGCAAATTCTGTTGCTACCAATCCTGCTTTAGAAGATGCTTCTTCTTCATCTGCCATAAAACTCCAATCGTAGCTAACGCCATCAATAGCTAGAATGGCTTTTGGTTCTTCCACAGTTGGCTCCTTCTTCTTCTCTTGCTTATACCAAGTAGATCTGTTATCTTGCTTCCTTGGTTTTCTGCATTCTCTAGCAATGTGTCCCATCTTATGACAGTTGAAACACTCTACCTTCTTCTTATCAAAGCCTGCAGTTTCATTACCATTGATTGTAATTTTCCTACCTGTTCTTTGCCAGAACTTCTTAGCTTTTAAGCTTAGAAGTGCAACCTGCCACTTAATATCCATCTCTTCCAAATCATCAGCATCCACTTGCTCCAAATCTTCATGATTTAGAAGTGAACCACTAACTTGAATTGAGAGAAAAGCATAGAAAGTAGGGTCTCCAAGTCCTGCAATCTTCGTTTTAGAGCTAGCAGTAGTAACACTTGTACTACCAGTAGAAACAACAACATCAGCAGTAGCATCATCTTCATCACTATCATCATCAGAACAGTCATCAGCAGAAGATGATATAAGTGCTAAGTTCCCAGAACTTGTACTCAACTTTCCTGCCTTCTTCAATCTTTGTTCAATAATTTTAAAATTATTGTAAAGATCATTGAGTTTCATCGTTTCAATTTCTGGTTTGTTTTCCCAGACAATCACATTAGTATGGAACTCAAAAGGTAAACTCCTTAAAAACTTCAGATTGAGGTCTTCCTTGTCTACCTCAATGCCAAAAACAATCAACTGAGTAACAATCTTCTGAAGTCTTGTGAAGATGCTATCAATAGACTCACTTTTGGTTGAAGAGAAGTTTTCATAGCTTTGTTTCAACAGTGTTTTCTGAGTCTTTTTGGTAGCATCATTTCCACCAAATACTGAACAAATTTCTTCAAACTGGGTTTTGCAGTTGTGTACTTGCTGAATGCAACTATTTGATCCTTAGGAAGAGTCATAAGAAGTAAACTTCTTGCCTTTAAATCATTCTTCTTCTGAAGTCTTTCTTCATTGGTGATAGGACCAGTATTTAGCTTTTGAACCACCTTGCCATCAATTGTTTCAGAAGAAGTACTAGGTTTGAATGAATCACCAAACATGATGATTTCCCATAGAGCATAGTCTTGTATAAGGAAGTACTGCTCCATCATAATTCTCCACATCTCATACTCATTGAGTTTGAGCTTTAGAAGCCTTGCTGTAACATTGGATTGGTTGTTTTCCATCTCCATTGGATTTGTTAGTGAGAGTTGTTTCTTTGGATCTTTGATGAGATGAAGAGTGTAACACTTTTAGGGGGTCATTTAAGCCCTAAGTCGTGATTATTTGATCAAATATTGCCTCAAATCGTTCCTTTTGTAATTTTAGGTACTTTGGAGAAGAAATCTGGAAAAGGAAGCGTTTTGGACATTTTTGGAGCGAAAAGTGAGGAAAACGGCAAAGTCTCCAAATCAAGCTGGAAATAGTACCTGACGGCGTCACGCTTTGGAGGTGACGGTGTCACGTATTGGCAAAGAGGTGGATAAAAAGTTACACGAGATGCGCCAGAACGTTTTTGGAAGTTAAAGAGTGACGGTGTCACTAAGGCCGTCAAGAGCAAAATTTACACGTGACGGCCAAGAATGGAATAACACATGACGGCGTCAGATCTGGATCTAGGCAATCCGAGGAAAGCATTGGCGGCTAGTTGACGGCATCAGGATCATAACGTGAAGCCGTCAGACCTATATTCTCTATATATAGTTTTCTAATTTTCATTCATAGAGAGAGCACTTTTGGAGGAACTTTGGGACAAACCCTAGGTCAAATTTTACAGGGTTTTTCACCCTTCTTTCATTCATGTTTCAATAAAGATAAGTCTTCCAATAATCATTCAATATGTCTATGTGTTGTTTGAGTCTATCTTATGCTTGTCTTTACATTAACATGCTAGGCTAGGTTTGTTTGTGTTTGCTTAGATGTAATAAAACCTAGCTATTGATTGTTGGCTGATTATTTGTTATTAATTGTATTGGATGATTGATATCGATGTTAAGCTTAAGAAAACTGGCAGACTTCCAATTGGTAACATGCTTGAATGTCTTAAGAAACATGAATCGGATGTGTACTATGATTTGAATGGTTGTATTTAATGCATGAGTGACTACTAAGGAGGCCATGTTAGGAGCTAGTTGTCGGCTCGACATAGAAAGAGGTAAAAAATTGTAGAGTTGGGGAAGATCCTACACGGCCCCACGAATGGAATTAAGGAATATAGCCGTCATCCACGCAATTGTAACAAACTATTCAATTAATGAAAGATAGCTAGGGAGTAGTGAAATCTAAGTAAACACGTTTCTCTTATTATTGTTTTTCTTAACATTTACTTTCTTGTTATTTTATTTTCATCGCATTTATAGTTATTTGGGTTAGTTGACTAGCAACTAATTCCGCCCACTCTTCCAATACCCGAGATTTTTACTTGCTTTCTAAAAAACTATAAAATACAAAAAGAATCATCCCTCACCTCTAGACCTAGTTTAATTAAGTTTTGATCCTAACGACACTATTCCCCGAGAGAACGATCAATCCCCCAGTACTTGCCAATACACTATACTACATCGGTCAGGTACACTGTCTGGTGGGGATTGCAAGCCTCTTCAGATCCCTTGAGAGGTAAAACCTTTTGCAAGGGTGCAATCCCACGCATCAATCTTCTAATTCAAAGTATCAGAACTTGGCTCTGATACCACTTGTGAAGGATCTAAACACACGCCTTGTGTTAGATTGATACTTTGAGCATATGCTAACTAGCAAGCGGAATTTACTAGTTTAACACTTAGAAGATATTGTATGTGGAATGTAAAAGAAACAATGAGACAGAAAACACTTGTATATTCACACCAAAAACAATATGTATTCGTATATTTCTGTATATGTTCTCTTAACCTAGATGCTCCTTTTATAACACACAAGGAGTCTTGTATAAGATAACTATATTAGAACAATATACGCATCATTCTAAACATATAAAATATTCATGCAATCCATTCTATAATTATCTTGAACGCGTCTTCTTCTTTTGATCACAATCTCATAATCAGTACTAATTTTCTGAGCTAAGCAGTACAAACTAAGTTTGTACTATCAGTTTAAACTTCCAACAGTTTCTTCTTTAAGCTTGACAGTTCCAACTGCTAAGTATAATTTCCAACAAGCGGCCTTTAGTAAATGTTGCCTTTCTAAAAAAATGTAGAAAAGAGTATCAGGAATGAAAAATGCCGCTACAGATACAAATTTAATGTCATTGAATTTTTTAAATGATTCTCTTCTAAGGGAGATACCAAGCCCCTTTAGCAGTTTGGGCATGGAAATGCAGCAACGGCCTTTAGTAAATCTAGAAAAGAGTATCAGGAATGAAAAATGACGCTACAGATACAACATTTAACGTCATTGAATTTTTAAATGATTCTCTGCTGCAGGAGATACCAAGCCCCTTTAGCAGTTTGGGCATGGAAATGCAGCAATGCCTTTAGTAAATGTTACAAAGAGTTAATCCAGGGGCTAATTTACATTGAACACAGAGTATGCATGTGCATACCCTGCGTAAATTTTGAGTAGTGTAAAAATTTTTGGTTCTTTTCAAAAGTAACTAAACGTTGTACTGAAAATTTTAAAGTGCATACCCTCCAAGATGCAATAAAATTTTAAGTGCATACCCAAATCTAAATCACCGTTGTGTGAAAAAAAATTGTAACTCTTTTTAGCAGGTATGCAAGTTGAAGAAGAAATAGGCGAATCGAAATGTACAAGGTAGGTCAAAATGTCAACTGAATTTTATATTAAAATAATGGCCTAACAATGAGGCCCAACCAACTTTAATTACTGCTTTTATACACACTATAAATTTAACATGCTTATTTTTTTATGTTTTACTATTGTGTTATGTTTTTACTTTAACATTGAAGTCCAAATAAATTTTCACTCGATTCTGCCTATGCATTTTAAAAGTATTTTGTTTTGTAGGTCATAAATTGGTATATACTATATAGGGATCTGTCTCTACATATTTTAAAGTTTATCATTTTGGGATATTTAAGCATAAAAAGGTGCACGTGTTTTTTTTCGGTACCAGTTAGCCATACTCTGGTTATTTCATCTTGTAATACTTATACTTGTTTTTTGTTTGATAATAATGATTAAAGTTTAAAAGTTTTAACACTATACGCCGTACAAAACATGAGAAAAGCTTTTCTTTTTATCTTATTCGATTAACACCAAAACTAAATGGAATTTAATCAAAATAATCGAATCCGACTAACTAATGTCGTATCAGATTAACCAAAATTGACAAAGCAATTAATTTTAATAACTCGAATAGAAAAAACAGAAAAAAAAAATCGCGCCTAATCCATATCCCGAAAACCCGGTCCGAAAATATAACCCAGAAACCAAATTTGTAAATGACTGCACCATAAATCGTGTATACCCTGCTATAGATTCCTAGATCCGCCACTGAGTCAATCAGGTGCTACTTGAACACGCGACTCCTGTTATATTATAAGAATATTGTTGTTTATCTATTAATAACAAACATTTTATCTACTCAGGACAAAAGTTTGGTTGTAAGGTGTAACAACCCAATAACTTCCCCTTAGGTTAGAAATGCCTTACTAACTTAACATAGGCCCTCACTAAGAACAATCTAGCAATAGAAATGCCTATAGGATTTTCCCGAGCTAAAATTTTGCTTTATTATATCCTTATGACCTAACTAACCTCTAGACAAGCTCACGTATCCACCTATGCCAACCACTACCATGTTTACTTGATGTAAACATCCTGGTATGTCAAGTCAAGGTTACAAACATATTTTCACTAAGAAAACTATCACTCTAGTACACCATACTTGCTAGAAAACCCTAAATGCACCTATGTGTTCCCGGTTAGCTTTAAAACCCTAATTGCTTATCTGAACTAACTTGAGAGTGTTTAAGGATTAGGTATGACTTACATTATTAGACCCCCTAGATCATAGTACAACTCTATAGAACCTAGGTACAAGTCCCTTAAGCACAAAACCCTAAATAGGTCATAACTTCCCGAAAATAGGTCTAAACTATCCCAAATCTTTACCATAAGTTATCACCACTTAGTATAAGCCTCTTAGGACATTATTTAGTCACTAAACACCCTTAGGACCCTGAATTAGGCACCAAACCCTAGGAAAAACCCTAAACTCTTTCTAGGCAAAACTAGGTTAAAACTAAACCTAAAAACCTAAAACTAGCTACTATACTACTCTAAACTACCAAGCAAGCACCCTAGCACCTCTACCTAACAAAGCTAGCACCCTAGCACCTCTAAACACCCAAGCAAGGAGGTGCATCACCTCCTTGTCACCTCCTTCAACCTCTCGGCCATTCACCACTACAACCGGCCTATGGCCCCTCTAGCTATACCATAGCTGATCTTAGTCACCTCCTAGACTTGCCACAACCTCCCATAGCTCTTCTTACTCAACCCCCCCTCCACAACACCTAGCACCACCTTTACTTGCTCGCTACTCCTACCACGAATATAAATACCCCCCCTCCATTTCATTCCACACCTATTCTCCTCTTTACCTCACATAATTCTGTGTACTAAGACCTTAGAAGCCATAGAAGTCGAGTACAAGAGCCTTGAGCCCCATCGAGTTGTGGTTTTGGCCGAGAGAAACCCTAGAAAACCCTAGCACCCTCGTTAACCCATATACGACCTAGGTAAGCCTTAACCTTGAATTTACTAGCTTTAGAACAGACCTAGGACACTTAGGAGATATCTTAGAACACTTAAAACCCCTAGCTAGAACCTTAAACCTTGTCGTTTGCATGTTTTCATTTCATAACCCTAGTTTTAGTCAAATTGCATGTTTAAGTGATAATCTACTTGTTTTTGTGCTATAAACTGAATTAGATGACTTATTTGAACATAAATATGCTAAACATAAGCTAGAAAACTTAGTTGCTTTATAAAAATATAGTTTACTAGGATTTAGGACTAGTTTTGTAAAAGTTTTCATGCATAGGGGTATATATCATAAATTCCTGAAACTATAAAGTCTAGGGACTGTTTTTGACATTTCCTAGAAGTTATTAGTGCAAGGACTCATTTTGCAAAGTTTTGAAACCTTAGGATAGAAATTAAAATAAATTATAAACTAAAAAGGACTACACTAGTACAAAAAGTTCTATTGGTCACTCATGGTCGATTTTGAAATGTCACACTATAACATTTATACGTGACTAAATGTACCAGTATAAAATTAACAGCCACACTTGATCCGACTTGTGTGACCATTTCGGAATTCTATTGTCACACATTTGAATATTTATGTGACTAGTGGTAACTGGAAAAAAAAATTGGAATATTTATTCACTTATAATTTGGTACGTGTGACAGATACAAATGAGTTTGAGACATTAGTCACACTATATATATACGTATGTGACAAATATATATCACACAATTGAACAGTGTGACCAAAATCCATATATGGTCACATGAGGTAATTGTGTATGTGGCTAAATTATATAGTCAAGTTTGTCACACATTATTTAAACGTGACTGCTATTATTTGCTGAATATTTAGCCACATAGCGTTTGAAATGTGTGACAACGGAAAAGTAAGTTTGAAGCGTTAGTCACGATATGCATTTAATAGTGACAAATATATGTCACACACTTGACGAGTGTGACCAAATGTCATATATGGTCACACTAAACCATAGAAACATGATTAAGTGTAACGAAAATTTGATACATATGGTCACGTAAGTTAATACGTGTGTCTAAAGTTTAGTGTGTGTTTGCTTGCCAAATCCTAATGTGTATAGTCACACTTAATTGAAGCACGATCATGTGACTATAGGCTTTACAAAAAAAACATAAAAATAAATAAATAAATAAATAAAAATAGTCACATTGTAACTGTAGGCTTTACAATAGTCACACCATATCAGAAATATGTATCTAAATGATGTTTATGTCCACATTATAAGGGTATTATATGTGACCAATACATTCAAAATAGTCACATTGTGAAATATTCATGTGACTATTATTTATAGCAAAATGTGAAGTCAGTTAACATTAACATTGATATATATTAGTTACATTGAGTTTTTGGCTCTTTCATACATTTTGAAGATCTCATCATCTGAGTATCACTTTAATTGAACAAGCTTCCAACCCTTCATATTGTTTAGATAGTACTCATAGTACTTCCTCTTTTGCTTAACTGTTGGACGACTGAGCACTTTTCTCTTCTTTCTTTGATTGAGATAAAATTTCTTCCTTTCAGCTTCATAATTCCTCTTCCATTCATCTTTTTGTTCTTGAGTGTACTCTTGCATTTCTTCTTTTATTTGTTTCATCAGTGCAATATCAGCATCACCTTTAATCCTTTCTTCATCCCATGAATCCAAGAGTGCTTTTGTTTTGGCCTCAGCTTCAGCGTGTTTCCTTCTTTGTTCAAGTACCATCTGATTCTCCTCTGCAAACGAAGTAGCCAATTTTCTTGCAGCAGCTCCATCTACTTCAAGTTGCTTGTGTTTGGGCCAGTACACAAAAGGAAGATCCTTTAAAGGATCATGCTTAGGCTCTTCAACCATAATACCTTTGCCTTTGCCCTTATAACTTGGCTCTTGTACACTCTTCTTGATTTGTTGAGTTGGTTCTCTAATCACCACACCTTTGACAGGTACTCTTGGTTGTTGTGGTGGTGGTTGTGATTGTCCTGTTGGTAGTGGTGATTGTGGCACTGCTTGTTTAAATCGTGTCTTCAATAGAATCATTGCTTTGGCCAAAGTTTCATCATCATCACTAGCAATAGGAACATTTTCCTCATCAGTAGTATCCTCCTTGGCCATTTCTGCACTTGCACCAGCAGTAGAATCTCCCATGCCTTTGATTGCTGCTTCCATAACAACCTCATTACCTTGATTATCAGCAACCATATACTCATCATCATTCTCACCAGAATCTACATCCATATCCACACCAATGTCATCACCAGCATCAACACTATCAAAATTTTCCATAGCTTCCCCTGAATCCTTGGTTTCATTCCTCCCCTGTTTGGGATCATCCTCCCCCAAACTTATGCTTTCAGATGAACTAATCCTTTGTCTTATGCCCACATTTTTTAGTCTTTTGAATGACCTGGTTCTTGACCCCTTTTGACCTCCCAATTGCTTAACCCTCAGCTTCAAACCTGTAATTACATCCCCCTGAGTATCTGTGATTTGTTGTAGGCCAAGAACCTCTTCTTTAAGTTTGGTATATTTAACCATCAATTCTTTAACAAGTTCCATCTCTTCCTCACCACTTTTATCCTCATCACTTGCATTGTCTCCCTTGGTTTCTTGGCACCTGTGGTTTCCTTCACCTGAATCAGTTCCATTGGAACTTGATTCATTATAAGTTCTTGAACCTTCACCCTTCTTATGTTGACCTAGTTCCAACATTGCTTGAAACAATGGTTTAACTATGACAGGAAAGTCCTTACCCTTTCTCTTCATGTTAGAAAAGATCTTTTTAATATGAGAGTGAACAGGATAAACCTTTTCGTGAACTTTCTTATTTGTAAACTGTTTGTCCATAAGAAGTTGCAAAAATCTTGGATATAAGTAATGTTGGTTTGAAGAATTATCCAAGGCTTTAACCACATGATCAAAAATTAATTTTGAAAAATTGATTTTTTCTTTATTTTTTGCCAAACATATAAGGGCAGAAGCTATGTTACTACTAAACTCATTCCAACCAGTAGTCTTTGGGCTAAGACACTGTAACAAAGTGTGAATTAAGAATTTCCACTGTGGGGGAAAGCCACCTTTATTAAATTTTGAAGAATCATTTTTTCTTACATACCCCATCTCTTGAAGGTTTTCAAAAATTGTGGAGTCTGGAAGATTCTCAATTCCATTAACATCTCCTAGATGAAGAACTTGTCACACCCCCAATTTACCTGACTTGCAGCGGAATGGAATACCTGGGGGTGTCTGTCATAGCACCACAGTTACAGTTACATTGAACGACCTAAAGTGTCGTTTGGAAAATACTGCATTTGATCATTGAAATAATTCAGAGTTTACAAAATGAGGTCCCCAAAATGTGTTGCATGTTTATGAAAAACAAGTCGTACTAGATCAAATGTTTACATAAGTGCATGAAATAATGATGAGACGCGTCGACTCCGCGACTCCATGAAGGTCCAAATGCATGTCACATGAGCTACCTTAATAACCTGAAATACATTGCTAAAACGTCAACACGAATGTTGGTGAATTCCATAGGTTTGTAAAATGTAATGATGTACGGCCACCACAAGTAAAAATGCAAGATAAAAATCTCGTGAAAATTGTACAATAGCCTTAAGCTCATGACACCGAAGCTATGACTGATGAAACTGTAAGCCCCTCCCGAATGTTCTGCCGAAACATTCAAATGTAAAAGACATGACATGCATCCGCTTACTGTTGGTATCCACTACCACGGATGGAGGCGTCACCCTCGATAGATCTATCCACTCACTCTCGCTTAGTACTTGAAATTAACGGTTCATGATGTTACAGGGGACTTTTCACATGGCAAGGTAACTTAAGCTATGTACATGTTTGAATACTTGGGCTCGTACTGAAATGATTGATGCAATGTATTCCCCCCGTGGGATTTGAAAACAATCAAAAATGTTGAATTGAAAACGGGGCTATGAAAACTCACCTCAACTGATGAAACCGTGATGAAATGAAATGAACACCAATGAACAATTTGCTGCCGCAACCCAATATGATGGTACCATGAACATGTAATGAACTGAAAGACAAGGCGCGCACACTAGCCGCAACCTAATGTAAATGATGAACGATCTACTTTAGATCATGAAATGATGTTATGAATGTCCATGCACATGTTTCCTATACCACTCTACTCTTTGAAAAACACTTGTTGTTATCAAAAGTATATATTCCAAAACTTAGGAAAATATGACTATTAGAAAAATAAACTAGTTGTAATATATATACTTGTATATATATAACGTAAGTTTCCATGTTAGCGTTGAAATACTCGGGTTGTAATCCTTGAAATGATGAAAACATACTCATAATAACTAATACTACGTTAGTTATAAAGCTCGGTACTTGATATTATGTTTAGCTTGAAAATGTACTTCGTAGTTTTTGCGCCAAATTTAATAAAAGCTGTCAATTATAAAAGGGTTTTAGCCGATATTCAAACGTGTATATCTTTGTCGTTACTTGTCCGTTTTACTTGTTCTTTATATCCACGGTTACGTCTTAGTATGTAGTAATATATTTTGGAAAGCTCGGCTCCTCCGGGTTACGTCTAAAGTCTCTTTTTGTACCATGAAAAACGTCCAACAGCAACTATTTTCAGAAAAATACTTTTCGTCAACAATCTTGCAAAAATCATAACTTCTTCGTTATAGACTCTTTTTAATCCGTTCTTTCGCCTACGGATTCATTTTTGAAAGTATTTTCTAAAAATTTTGCCAAAGTTTCCTTGGTGTTTACTGATTTTCCAGATTTTTACAAAACGGGACAGCATGTCTAAAATAGGTTCCAAATCATGTTTTCAAGGTTAAAAACCAATTTCTACCATCACCAAACCTCTTGTAATCACCACATGACTAATCTAATCTTACCATACACCTTCTTAGGGTGCCATGGACTCCTAACCAAGTTATTAGAGCTAGGGGATTCATAACTAAAAAGTTAGGGTTTGTATGTTCCTTTTTAGCCAAAATAAAGTGTGGTATAGCTACTTGTACATGGTTTTTAGCATGATACTTATGAAATACATGTAAAAATAGGATGATCCATGAAAAAATAAAGATGAAAACTTACTTGATAAAATGAGATGATTATAGGATGATTATGCTTGATGTTCTTGTGTTTTTGTTGCTTGATTCTTGATTAGGCTTGTAAAATGAACAAGTTTGATGCTTTAACTTTTCAAAAACCTTCACTTGATCAAAATATGGAGCTTGGGTCGTGGGTTTTGTGGAGGAGATGAAGAAATGAGCTTTTGATTCAAAGATTTTGTTATGTATTATGAAAAAGGTGTTTGTAGAGATATTTATGCAAAGGTTCATAGTATAATAAGGTTTCATATATGCATGAGGTCAAGGAGGGGGGTTCATGGCTGATTTTCAAAGGGTTCATAAGCCATAATATGGACTTTGATTTATTAAGGATAATTAGTGGATGATTTGTAGTATAAGTATAGGTTTTTAGGTGTTACATTTAGGTAATCGTAGTTAGTTTTTAGTTATCATTAAGTACCGGGTTTGCGAGAAATAAATTTTAACAAGTTAGTCGGGACTTAATAAAGTCATCAAAATGTTAAAAATACATTAGGTACAAGTATTGAGTGTTCGGGTGATTATTGTTTAGTTTTCACGAAAACCGTCGTAATATTATAAACTTACGTTATAAATAAAATATATTTCCAAAATACTGGGTAAATGAATGTAATAACTTTTATGATGTTAAAATGGATATAAAAATATGTCGGGACCATTGTGGGAATATTTAGATATATTCGTCGTGTATAAACCGTGTGTTAACGTTTATTTAGAAATCATAATACGTAAAACGTTAAATATACTGAATATAGAAATTTGAAAATCCTGAGAGTGGTATAACATGTGAATGACCTACTGATGATATGCAGACTATTCCCAGTCCGTATGAAGTGTTGTTACTGATAATGCATGAATTCGCACCTGAACCAATACGGTTACGCGAATTTGAATACCCGTAAACTAAATTTACGATGAAATGTGTAATGCACGTGAATGATGAAATCTTTTCCCGCAATGAATAGTGTTCCGTGAATAGTAAAATTTTTGAATGCTTCTCGGAATGTCAAACTGACACCAAAAATGATGAATAGTAATCTGATGAATAGTGTTTTGATGAATAGTGTTTGATGAATAGTGTTTTTCCAAAGTTCGGGAAATGACCTGAAATGACCTGAAATGGTGAGTTGTGACAGTCTTCCCCTCTAAATGGAACTTCGTCCCGAAGTTCAGTTTATGTTGGTCTCTGAAAATGTATTGGTGAAAAGGTGATGATATTCGAGAATTCCAGCGAACTCTAACGATAGGAATTCGACTCTGTTTCAACTGTTTGACCCCACGGTCCATGATTTCTGTTGGTTCTCTTACAAGGTCTGAGATTGTCATTTGGGATGGATCCCTTCCAATGGAATCATGAGTGACTCATCTGAAAGTCATTTCTGAGGATCTGAAAATGTGAAATATGTTCGTGTAATCCTGTTGTTCTCTGGCAATGTTCAAATCTGACGGCCACTAGGCCTACCCTGTCTGAAATATAAATGGTCCAGTGTATATTGGTGTAACTTTCCAAGTTTTCTGAATGATAACATGCCTTTCCTAGGCAGAACTTTCTGCATAACTCTGCAGAACTTGAAGTTTTAATGGTTTACGACTTATTGAACTTGTAACTGATTCTTGACTTGTAGAAAATTTCTGGTTATCTCATGAATGCCTACTGAACTAGTGAGTTGAGCTTTTTTTCCAAGTTTGGCCCATCAATCGATGGTCTGCGCTTCTTAACGTTTTAAATGTGGTACTGGTAATATATACTGCTGGATTCTGCCAGAACTCAAGTTTGTATGCTAGTTGGTCGATTCTAAAATGAATCTTAAATAGTCCAATATGCTAAAGGTTCAACCTTTCTTGTTATCCAATTTGTATCATGCCAATCCAAGGCAATGCTTTTAACTTAGTTTGTTCTCCCACTTGAATCTGGATGGTTTGTTGTTCAGGATATCCAATCCAAATGATGTGTGTTATGTACCAACCTAACTTCTGCCAGTTTCTCATTGTTGTTGTGATAACTATTGTTGTAGATGAATTTGATTTATGTTGAGTGATTAGTCCAACCATTTACAGGGTCAATCACTCATGCTCTGAGCATACCTTCCTATGTTCGAATTGTTCTCTCGCTTTGACCATTGGTCTGAGGGTGATAGGTGATGTTCACAACTAAATGGGTTTCTGAAGGAAATCCTGAAATGATTACCTGAGGTCCAAGTTGAAACGGTTTCCTTAACAGGAACAACTGAAATGGGTACAATAAACCTTTGTGACTAATTCCATAACGTTCGGTCCTTCGAACTTGGCATTATATGAAGGGATAGAATATAGGTAACAATTTGATTCCTTGTGTTTTGTTCCAACGGATGATAAGACATATGTCCTTCTTTGTCTAGTGGGTTTGGTCTCCACTACTGAAGTTCGTAATCAATTTGTGATGTTCCTCCTAATTCCTTCATCACATATTCCAAATATTCTCTATTGTCAAGTCACAAATCCTAAATGCATAAGCGATGTTGTAGAGAAGTTGGTTCTGGATATTTGTCTCACGATTGTGAGTTTTGGTTGAAATCTTTTTCTGAATAAACGAACTTAGAAAAATGGAGCAAATGATTTACTAAGTAATATTTTTCCTGAGGATTCAAAATTTCAGTAGTTATGAAGTAGAAAAATGTTTTCAAACATGTTGTGATTAAGACTGCTTACCAAAGTTTGATGTTTATGTATATTTCTCATTGTACAATAGTGTTGCTAAAGTTTGATCAAAAGAATCGTACTTGTTCAGAATAGGAATTTTAGAAATCATTTTTCCACAAGGTATGTGATTTATGTAAACGCATCAACTTTATTTAAAAGTGAAAACACTGAAAAGGATAAAATGGTAGAATAGGAAATGTTCGCTTAAATGCATAGATGTCTAACGCTTAGTTCCTGAGGTTGGATAATGTCTATTGGTGGTTATCTGGCATAACTACAAGCATAGGTATTTAGACTAACTTAAGTCCTGAAATAGTTTATCGTTGTAATTGGCAAGACGAAGGTATCACTTGATGTTGTGTCGATGAATATCTATTCTGTTTTCCCATG
Organism: Artemisia argyi; assembly: GCA_030686995.1. Lineage (NCBI taxonomy): Eukaryota > Viridiplantae > Streptophyta > Magnoliopsida > Asterales > Asteraceae > Artemisia > Artemisia argyi. The sequence goes on from JARVZY010002810.1 coordinate 183,095, forward strand.
TAGATGAGGAGATATGTTCTGGTTTGATCCTTTGCTTGGTATGAAGGTGAGGTTATCTGAAATTTCTAGTGACATAAGGCCTTAGAGGACTCTACGTCGATATTCTTGATTCAAACAATTGTCCTTTGTGAAAACTTACTGCAGGAAAGTTTATGTATGGATGAGGCCATGTTTAAATGAAATGCTCTACAGTCTCAATTAGAACCTTGGTTTATTTCTATTATGTTGTCCTGCGGACATCTATATTGAGTTCAATCCTGTAGCTCAGTCTAGCTAGTACCTTTAAATGATAGAATTTGACAACTAAGTCAGAGATGGTGATTCAGATGGCCTCGTAGTATCTTAGGATTGTTGTTGAGTTATGAATTCTCTCACTATATACTTCTAGTTCTGTAATCCTTTCATTGTTTTTATTGTATAGAGGAATCCTCCATGTAATTGATATGGAAAGTCTCTTCTAGGGAAGTCAATGGGAAAATCCAACTTAATGTCTAAGTGAGTGACAGGTAGGGTAAGTATCCAAGGATAGTTCGGCAAAATGGATGTTTATGAAAGAGTTCCTTTGTTTACAAAACTTTTGGATGAAGATTGTTATTACAATCCTTTGAAAAGGTAATTATTTCCTTCATGGCATAATCCTTCCTGAATTTTACATAGGTGATCAGGCTATGTATAATTGAGGACTAATGATGCGATGTTAGATTTTTGTCAAAATATCATAACTTTCCTCAAAAGTTTTAGATGGTGTTCAACGCATTGTTATTAAAATGGTATCCTGATGTTTCCTTTCAAATAACATAAAAATTGCCTCGCGTAATAATAGTAAATACTTGGTGTAATGACAGAAAAATCAATTTATAGGATGGAAATAAAATAGCTTACTTCAGAAATTTTTCTGTAAAACAATTTCCCCATATGATAGTAAAATAGCTTGAATGGTGTATTGGATACATGGGTGAATCTTGTCGAATGGTAATAGTCTACTAATTCGTCAAAAACGAAATCAACCTAATTCCTGATGAGACAATGCTAAAATATTGCGAAACGATTGAAGTCTGAGCAAATGGGAATGGAAAAGGAAATGACAATGATGGTACTAGTGAATGGAATACTACCCTCTTTCGCGCTACCTCGCGACACCCAAAAGGTAAAACTAAAGTACACACTGTGGGAAGGCCAATAATGTAATAAGTAACTGATGGTGGTGATAGTACCTGAGTAGTAAGTGCCCTACTAGTGATGGAGAGAAAACACACTATCTTCCTTGTAATAAGCATCCTAATAAGTCCATTAAGATTAATTCTGAATACACTACCAAAAGGCATTCTATGTACGGTCTGAATGATAGGAAAACCCTGTTCCTATGGCAAATCAATAGTACTAATGGTGGTGTAAATGCAACTGGTGGTATAATGGTAGTGTAAAATGACAAGGCATCTTCAATGTCGGAATACGATAAAAGGATGTCAGGGTGAGTATCTGAAGACATGTCACTTGTGAACCAGGTCAATAAAATGATATACATATATACGGATATGAGTATAAATAACTCGCACAGGGTATGTATGAAACAACATGTATCATGATTATGCACTTATGATGAAATGATGAGATGCTATGATGATGTGGTTATAGTCTAGGGTCCAAGATACATCCTAGTTCGCTATAACCTTAGCTCTGATGCCAATCTGTCACACCCCCAATTTACCTGACTTGCAGCGGAATGGAATACCTGGGGGTGTCTGTCATAGCACCACAGTTACAGTTACAGTTACATTGAACGACCTAAAGTGTCATTTGGAAAATACTGCATTTGATCATTGAAATAATTCAGAGTTTACAAAATGAGGTCCCCAAAATGTGTTGCATGTTTATGAAAAACAAGTCGTACTAGATCAAATGTTTACATAAGTGCATGAAATAATGATGAGACGCGTCGACTCCGCGACTCCATGAAGGTCCAAATGCATGTCACATGAGCTACCTTAATAACCTGAAATACATTGCTAAAACGTCAACACGAATGTTGGTGAATTCCATAGGTTTGTAAAATGTAATGATGTACGGCCACCACAAGTAAAAATGCAAGATAAAAATCTCGTGAAAATTGTACAATAGCCTTAAGCTCATGACACCGAAGCTATGACTGATGAAACTGTAAGCCCCTCCCGAATGTTCTGCCGAAACATTCAAATGTAAAAGACATGACATGCATCCGCTTACTGTTGGTATCCACTACCACGGATGGAGGCGTCACCCTCGATAGATCTATCCACTCACTCTCGCTTAGTACTTGAAATTAACGGTTCATGATGTTACAGGGGACTTTTCACATGGCAAGGTAACTTAAGCTATGTACATGTTTGAATACTTGGGCTCGTACTGAAATGATTGATGCAATGTATTCCCCCCGTGGGATTTGAAAACAATCAAAAATGTTGAATTGAAAATGGGGCTATGAAAACTCACCTCAACTGATGAAACCGTGATGAAATGAAATGAACACCAATGAACAATTTGCTGCCGCAACCCAATATGATGGTACCATGAACATGTAATGAACTGAAAGACAAGGCGCGCACACTAGCCGCAACCTAATGTAAATGATGAACGATCTACTTTAGATCATGAAATGATGTTATGAATGTCCATGCACATGTTTCCTATACCACTCTACTCTTTGAAAAACACTTGTTGTTATCAAAAGTATATATTCCAAAACTTAGGAAAATATGACTATTAGAAAAATAAACTAGTTGTAATATATATACTTGTATATATATAACGTAAGTTTCCATGTTAGCGTTGAAATACTCGGGTTGTAATCCTTGAAATGATGAAAACATACTCATAATAACTAATACTACGTTAGTTATAAAGCTCGGTACTTGATATTATGTTTAGCTTGAAAATGTACTTCGTAGTTTTTGCGCCAAATTTAATAAAAGCTGTCAATTATAAAAGGGTTTTAGCCGATATTCAAACGTGTATATCTTTGTCGTTACTTGTCCGTTTTACTTGTTCTTTATATCCACGGTTACGTCTTAGTATGTAGTAATATATTTTGGAAAGCTCGGCTCCTCCGGGTTACGTCTAAAGTCTCTTTTTGTACCATGAAAAACGTCCAACAGCAACTATTTTCAGAAAAATACTTTTCGTCAACAATCTTGCAAAAATCATAACTTCTTCGTTATAGACTCTTTTTAATCCGTTCTTTCGCCTACGGATTCGTTTTTGAAAGTATTTTCTAAAAATTTTGCCAAAGTTTCCTTGGTGTTTACTGATTTTCCAGATTTTTACAAAACGGGACAGCATGTCTAAAATAGGTTCCAAATCATGTTTTCAAGGTTAAAAACCAATTTCTACCATCACCAAACCTCTTGTAATCACCACATGACTAATCTAATCTTACCATACACCTTCTTAGGGTGCCATGGACTCCTAACCAAGTTATTAGAGCTAGGGGATTCATAACTAAAAAGTTAGGGTTTGTATGTTCCTTTTTAGCCAAAATAAAGTGTGGTATAGCTACTTGTACATGGTTTTTAGCATGATACTTATGAAATACATGTAAAAATAGGATGATCCATGAAAAAATAAAGATGAAAACTTACTTGATAAAATGAGATGATTATAGGATGATTATGCTTGATGTTCTTGTGTTTTTGTTGCTTGATTCTTGATTAGGCTTGTAAAATGAACAAGTTTGATGCTTTAACTTTTCAAAAACCTTCACTTGATCAAAATATGGAGCTTGGGTCGTGGGTTTTGTGGAGGAGATGAAGAAATGAGCTTTTGATTCAAAGATTTTGTTATGTATTATGAAAAAGGTGTTTGTAGAGATATTTATGCAAAGGTTCATAGTATAATAAGGTTTCATATATGCATGAGGTCAAGGAGGGGGGTTCATGGCTGATTTTCAAAGGGTTCATAAGCCATAATATGGACTTTGATTTATTAAGGATAATTAGTGGATGATTTGTAGTATAAGTATAGGTTTTTAGGTGTTACATTTAGGTAATCGTAGTTAGTTTTTAGTTATCATTAAGTACCGGGTTTGCGAGAAATAAATTTTAACAAGTTAGTCGGGACTTAATAAAGTCATCAAAATGTTAAAAATACATTAGGTACAAGTATTGAGTGTTCGGGTGATTATTGTTTAGTTTTCACGAAAACCGTCGTAATATTATAAACTTACGTTATAAATAAAATATATTTCCAAAATACTGGGTAAATGAATGTAATAACTTTTATGATGTTAAAATGGATATAAAAATATGTCGGGACCATTGTGGGAATATTTAGATATATTCGTCGTGTATAAACCGTGTGTTAACGTTTATTTAGAAATCATAATACGTAAAACGTTAAATATACTGAATATAGAAATTTGAAAATCCTGAGAGTGGTATAACATGTGAATGACCTACTGATGATATGCAGACTATTCCCAGTCCGTATGAAGTGTTGTTACTGATAATGCATGAATTCGCACCTGAACCAATACGGTTACGCGAATTTGAATACCCGTAAACTAAATTTACGATGAAATGTGTAATGCACGTGAATGATGAAATCTTTTCCCGCAATGAATAGTGTTCCGTGAATAGTAAAATTTTTGAATGCTTCTCGGAATGTCAAACTGACACCAAAAATGATGAATAGTAATCTGATGAATAGTGTTTTGATGAATAGTGTTTGATGAATAGTGTTTTTCCAAAGTTCGGGAAATGACCTGAAATGGTGAGTTGTGACAGAACTTCTCTAACAGATGCCTCTGTAACAATAATCTTCTGCCCATCCACACGGGCATGAATCTGTACTTCCTCATCAATAGTTTTGACCTTTGCAGTAGCCCAAAACTGTTTGATGTTGGAAACATGTACAGTAGGGTTAACTGTTAATGCATACCTTATATGAGTAGCATTGAGAAAATCAACAACTTCAGTGAACTCTTCATTCTCCTTGGTGGGCTTTTGCAAGAATGCAATCATGTTATGCTTGTTGGAAAAAGACAGAGTCGACATTGTGAAATTTGAAAATTGTGTAGGGTTTTGCTAGGAATTGCAATTAATTGATAAAATCAAGCATTGGTTTTATGTTTGATAGAATTTTGATCGGATAAAAACATTTGTGTGAAACTGTGAATGATTAAAGTGTACAAACCCTTAAGCGTTCATATTTCAAAAACAGTACCCTGCACTCTCAAAAATAGCAGAACAACCCTTAGCCGGACTAAGATAGGCTTAGCAACACTAAAATATGCCTAGCAACACTAAGTCAGTTTCCACTCGAAACGGCTTACTTTTCAGGACTCCAGCACTTTTCTGGACTCCAGCACTTTTCTCAGCTTATCCTGCAAAATATTAATCCCAAAAACACAAAACCTAACTCATTACCCGAATCACAATAATCACATCATCAATTACACTTAGCAATACTATTTATAACTAGCAACATTAACACATCATTTCTGGATTTTAACAATTTGACATACTGCTTTTATCCAAGAAACCAAACACACCTTTGACAGTTTGAACCATACAAGGTCTCAAAATTTTCATTGATATTTTTTAAAAGATACAACCATTCATAAAAGCTGCAAACATAAATATAATTAATTATCCTACCTAAATACTAAAGATACTAAAAACATCATCATTAAAAACTGCTGCACTCCATTTCACACCAACTTGTTAAAACCAGAGCGCTCTACTCCCTGCGTTGCATCCTTTTCCTTTCCAGAAGATATTGAAACTTAATTTCAAGATCTGTCATCCTGTTTTCCAGATTTAACGGGTCTGAAAATGCAAACCCATCTTGTTGACCCCCTTGGTTTTGATGCTCCACCACATTTTGATGCTCCACACATTTTGCTGCTGATCCTCTTCATTTTGCTGCTCCACCACATTTTGCTGCGCATCCTCTTCATTTTGCTGCTCCGCCACATTTTGCTGTGCATCCTGTTGATCCTCCTCATCCTCTTTATCTTCTTTCTCCACCTCCACATCATTCAGTCCCCAACTCATCCCAATAAAAGTCTTGTCTATGCAGCCATTTCAAAATTATTGACCTCATCCACGTATCTACCTGCCTATACGAACCATATTCGTAAACGAGATCATACCTGAAATGATTAAACACTGCGTCCCATAGCAAACTGTTGTTTAATACCCACTCATACTCTTCTACATCATTTTGAAATTTACCATTTGCTGCCATTGTTGAAGTTTTCTTTGAAAGTGATATATGTGTTTGTGTGTGTTATTTGGTATATATACAATAGAGAGGTATAAATAGGCTGGAGAGGTATATGAACGGTTCCCAAGACTTTTGGAGGGAAAAGGGATCGACCAAAGGCGCCTAAATCATACTATGAATTGAAGATATTTTAAAACTGTTCCTAAAGATAAGGAATTGAGTGTGGTACACAAAAGTCTCCAATTTCCTTTTACCAAGTCTTGACTTACCAAGTACAATGAGTTGATGCAATAACTACTTGTATCTCATGCTTTATGAATAATAAACTTCCAAACTCAATATTTCCAACAATGATTTGGGATCGGGTTTTGACCTGAGGGATTAAATGTTTGACCGTGACTCGAAGAAAACTTATGTTGTGTTTCTTTGAGTTTAATGTTTTTGTGTTCAAAGAAAACTTATGTTATGTTTCTTTGTTAATCAAGTTATCGATTACTATATTATGATGATTTGTTAAAAGTCAAACAAAGATTGTCAAACTTGATTGTCATTTGCAAAAGTCAAAGAGTCTCCAAGTGAATTTGGGCAATTCCGGGTAATTACTATCAAAAGATAACTAATAGCCAATCATGATTGTCACTTTGGGTAATTTTTGGTAGTTTTGTGCCTGTACATTCATTTGCATAAGGTCAAACAGGATAGTCAAATTGTGCCATTTTGTGTAATTACTGCCAAAAGATATCGAGTAGCCAAAAGATCAAGATCAGTTAAATTTACAAGCAAACACTTAACCATTCACCATAAAGATGGGGTAAATGAGCCACTACAAACCACACAATCTAGCCATAAACACTATACTACTTCAGTGCAAGTACCAAAGAAACCACAACTGCAAAAACACAAAGTGTGGACTTCCAAAAACTGACTTTCTTTAAGGCATTTGTCAACTCTGCCTCCAATTCTTCAATTCTTCTTTGACGATTAACTTCAATTTGAACCTCACGCCTTTGATTGGGATTCAGTTTGCTATACATCTCAAACAAATGCATCTTGTACCAATCACATTCCTCCTCTGGATCATACCAATCAAATTGTTCACATTTCTTCATACCCGATTTCTAAAATCAAAAAAACGTAGTATATTAAACATTAAACTTAATAATCTTTAAACTAAACATATCTGATAACTTACCCATTGATTTTGGCAGCAAATGAAACGTCGAGCAGGGTTGGATGGTGTCCAAGATGTTACCACCATTGCTGGACTGTCACATTTGCAGTAATCTTCACAAAGATAAGACGACATGAGTTAGTTTGATTTTGATTTGGGATTTGTTATGATTTTTTAGAGTGTGTTAAATTAGGGTTTATGTGAAAGGGAATTGATTTGCACACTTTATAAATTGATTGGGACACTCCATCTGTGCATTAAATACTTGTACAATATTAAACACTCTGCTTCAACCGCTTGTACATTGAGTGTGCAAATAACTTTTTTGAGTGTGCAAATCATTAGCCGTATGTATAACAGAAGATCAAAAATTGACGGCCATTAATCCTTATTCGGGTCAATCGGGCCGACCCCGTACCCGAGTTAGCCAAATATTTTCAACCCGATACGGGACCCTATTTAGTATTTGGGATACTTGGGTTGACCCGAATCACCCGAATAAAAAGGAGAAGGACGTATGGAAATGAAAAAATTGTACAAAAATGTACGAAAACGTAATAAACATTTCATAACGTTTTAATACAGAGGAAAATATTCAGAAAAGCTTAGAACATATGAAAACGAGCGAAAATTGCCAAAAACATTCAAAATGGATGAAATCGGTCGAAAAGGGTAGCAATCGGTCATAGTCGGACTAAAACGGTTTAAATCCGTCGTAATCTGTCGAAAATTGTCAACGTCGGTCGAAAACTAGCGACATCGATCAAAATCGATTGAAAACGGTCAAAAAGGGACGAAAAACGTTACAAACGGATGAAAACGTAAAAAAAATACAAAACGTATAAAATGTTGTATAGTATTTGTCTTAGTTTACAAAATCCAATGCACATGACCCATGACCCATGTTAATTACCCATATTCGATCACCAAGCATGTATTGGTCAATAACATATATGACATGTCACTACAACCCAATATTAATGCACATGACCCGTTACCCATGTTAATTACCCAATGATCAACAGTCATGGATGTGACCAGTGATAACCTAATGCATATGACCCATATGATGTCAAATACCCATTATTGAATGTGACCAGTGATAAGCTAATGCATATGACCCATGACCCATGTGAATTAGCCATTATCACCGGTCATGCATGGGTTGCACCGGCTTGGTAGGTGTATAGTATAGTAATATATAGTGTGAATTGAATGTTATATGAATTGTATTTGAATTTATTAAAGGCGGTCATGCATGGGTTACACCGGCTTGGTAGGTGTATACCATTTTTCACAGACACTAATAAGAAGCAAATATGCAAGGACCTCCCGATCATGTTATCCAGGATCGAGAAAGTTTGAACTCGGTTTGAGCTTGATCACTCAAAAAGCTCGGTTTATTTGTAAAGGTGTGTTGTCTTACACAAATTACAATTGAAATATAATCTAATAATCGAATTCGGTTCACCTTCGGCTAAAAAATCTTGATACCAAGGTTTTCAAGATCGGGATCATATCCTACTTAGGATCGATTTTGTCTTTGCAAGATCGAGATCGTAAGATCGGATCGGGATCTTAAGATCCTACCATAATGCATTTTTTAAGTATCATTTGTAATATTATACAAATTTATAAATTATTATATACATAAACACAAAATTATATAAATGTTTCATAGAAATGTTGTCCTAAATTATGGTTATAAAATGTATAAGAAGATTATAACATGTTGTTTTTTAAATTTTACAAAACACAATTCATAAATTTGTAGTTTTTAGTTTGCTAGTTCGAGAAAAGTAAGATCGGATCGGATTAGATCCTAAGATCCTATGGTCAGGATCGGGTTCCTATACGATCTTAAGCTTTCAAAGATCCTACATAAGATCCAGATCGTTTTTGCTTTGTAGTATCGTAAAATCGTAAGATCCTAAGATCAGGATCGGGATCCTGACAACCATGCTCGATACATTTATAATTAACTATCTACACTTAGTACGCTTACATACAATATATATATATATATATATATATATATATATATATATATATATATATATATATATATATATATATATATATATATATATATATATAAAACATATGCTATATCTCTTACAAGCTCGAAAACTCAACAATAACTCGAGTTGAACTTTATAAGGTTGAGCTCAACTCATTAAACATTTAACTTCATTTGATAGGCTTGAGCTTGAGCTCAAAGCTCAATAAGAATCAGCTCGAACGAACTCTAGTTACTCGACAAAAGCTCAAATCATTTTACTGATATGATCTTGAGCTTTTCACGAGCGGCTCGACTCATTTCCGCCTCTTATAAAAGCAAAAAATTAAGATACTTCATGTGTTAAATTTATATGTAATATTTTGCATGTCCCCTCACTTAATTGCCTAAAATAAAATTTCCTTTTTACCTTTTCCAAAGAGCCCGCCTAAATTTTTTCCCCAAATTTAAATTGCCCATCCACTTAATTTCATTGAACCCGCCAATGTTTTTCAATACTCCATCCCAAATATATATCCACCAAAACTAGATCTGGTCTTCTTCTATCTCCTCAACACTCTCATCACCAACGCCACCGCTCGCACCACCACAACACTCGCACCAAGACCACCGCTAAGGCCCGATCCAATGACATGTTTGGCGGTACTCCAGTCCGGCTCGATCGGTAAATTTTACTTTTTTTCTCGGTGATAAGTACCGACATAGCATCTTCCAGAACATCAGTCTCTCTCAAAACACACACACACACATAGTGTGCGCAAGTCTGGTGATGATAGGAAAGGCGTATGAACAATACGAGAGATTTACAGGGTCACCTGGTAAGGTTTTAAATGTAAAATTATGATATTTCATGTCTAAAATCTTACCATGTCTTTTTAATTCTCTCATGTAGCATAAATGTTTCGATTCCTGGATTTGGGGTCTCAATTACAATGGCGGTGATGGTTGCGACGGATAATATATGGCAGTGGCGGTATTCAGCTCACTATTACAAATAAAAGGTGCAGAATCGATTGTAAGAAAGCCAAAAATCGGAAAAAGACCAAGATCTGACTATCAAAAGATATAGCTATTTCTAATCAAGTAATCACGTTGGTCTATTTGATTTTTTCAGCTTATCTTTTCCATTTTTAGTTGGGTGGTTGGGACAAAGTTACTTGTACCTTTGTAAACCATTCCTAGAGTTTAATCTATACCTTATTTTACATAATCAGGGCTATCAGTTTTGGACTCAAAACGACAATAAAGGTTACTTTGAGATCAAGAAGGTCCGCCCGGGTCAGTATAATTTATATGCTTGGGTTCCTAGGTTCTTGGGTACATCGGTGATTATATGCTTGGGTTCCTGTTTCTAATCAAGTAGTCACGTTGGTCTATTTGATTTTTTCAGCTTATCTTTTCCATTCTTAATTCATCTACATTCTTTACAGCACCTTACGATTTTGTTTCATATGCTCATAGTTAGAGGTGGCAAAATAGCTAGGCAGGTTAGGTAATAGTTCAAAACTTCAAATTTTGGTAGGGTGGGAGTCAGGTTGGATTGGCCCAATGGTCATACACTTAAACGTCCAAAGACTCCGAACTTTGTGATTTTGTTTTTAAATAGTTAATGTCAAATATATACAACTCTTTAAATATACATTAGATATAGTAAGTTTTATACCATATAAAATCTACTTCAGATGAAAATACATTGGATCTGGAAAAAGTAAGAGCACAGGTAATTGATCTTTTTTTATGTGTTTTGCCCTCTTTTACTTTCACTTTATTCGAAGAAAATACCATAGACCTTGTTTGTGCAGATAGTTGAACCAGTGGCGCATCAAGTGACTCAAAACCACCAAAGCAGATAGTTGAATAAGTGGCGAATCAAGCGTCTCAAAACCACCAAAACAGCATATAGTTGAACTAGTGGCGACTGACAAACTAGATGCACATGAAGACAAGGCAATAGTGTCTCTATGTCAAATGTCAAGAAATAGATGCACCCGCCAACAATATATATAGCCACATACCTTTTAGAGAGGAAGGTTTTCTAGCATCTATTCAAGAACTTTATTCCGGTATGCTCATCTAGTTATGTCATGTTGTGTGCTTTGACATGTTCTAGTTCTGCTCTCATCCTGATGTGGTTATTGTTGATACGCAGCAGCCTACATTTTCAAGGCTTTTATATCTAGATGATGAGATTAGGTCAATGGGAGAAAAACTTGTAAGTTTAACTGCAAATTTTATTATTATGTTCATTGTTTTGGATTAAAAGTTTTCATGATGTTGTTTGAATTACTACTGCTCATGTTTGTGTTAATATTGCTTAGATGGGTTTAGTGCTACTCATGAACTTCATAGAAAATGTGCCAAGTATTTACTACTGCTAGGACAAAAGTTATTGCTGCTAGTGACAGTTGGTACTGCTCAGAGATCAAGACGGCTCGAAGTTGCTAGCTAGTTGCTTCTGGAAAAGATTATAGATACTTAATTAGGAAACTATTGTAAGCCGACTAGGATTCCTTGGTGTATAAAAGGATGGCCAATTTTATATTTGGTTCAGTTATATACATTCCAATTTTATTGTATTTGAATTTGTTTTGATATATATTGATCTTTTAAATGTGACTAAAAGATGCATATAGTTACACTTTTGGTCACTGTTTTCTTAATTCGTTGTGTGATTAAATATTACAAAAGGCCACACAAACATAAAATTGATGTGGCCATTGGATGATCAATAGTCACACAAAATACACATTTGTTCACTTTAAATAGCATATGGTCACACCTATTACCACTTTTGGCCACTGTTTGCGTAATTGTATATGACTAAATACCCAAAACAAATATGCTTTGTGTGACTAAATATTACTGTTAGGTCACCATTTTGTAAACACAAGTATAAGAAATAAGATGAGAATAAGAGATGGTTGATTATAAGATTATGAAGAGTGAAAGAACTAAAGTTTCATTAAGATATTCAAATAACCAACAAGTATTATGATACCATAAGCTTGGTATATATAGGGGAGGAGTAGGGCAACACTCCCTTCCTCCCTCATGCATCAAATTCGTGGGCTTATAAGCCTTATGGGCTTTTACATGTTGCCCATTAACTAAAACATAAACATAAATAATACTTAAGCAACCTATTACAAAATGTAATGACCGAGACTTGACTAAATACTAAAGTATGATCCCAACAATCTCCCCCTAAGGGTCGGTCATCACGGTTGCTTGACGTCTTCAACTTTGTCGTTGACTTGTGACATGTAAAACTTTAGACGTCTTCAAAAAATGTTGTTTAATGAATGTACTTTTCTTTGGTGATGATGTAGTGATTGTGTTATGAAGTAGTCTGCTGTTCGTCACTCCTGCGTCTGTGGTGGTCATCCGCCATTCCAACATGCTCATACATCTTTGGACTTAGTCTTTCACGTGCACGAAGTTCCTTTTCATATTCTAAGGTCTTTAGTCTTTATACTTTGCAGATTCTTCTTTTTGGCGTAGAATCTTTCTTTGAACTTTGTGGTGCATAGATCTTTGGGGGAGCTTTCATTTGCTTCAAAATGTATGTATGAGCATGCTGGAATCTACCACCATGGAGGTGATATACTTGCAGATAAACAGTTAGCAATAACCAACCGGTACTTACGGATAAGGAATTAGAGCTTGTCAACAGCATATTGTGAAGACTCCTTCTAATCCTTATCCAGGCTGTTCCCATATCAGATACTCCTGAAGGAGCTTACGAGACCTACTAAGTAGCTCAATGACTGGGTGAGTCGCTGGGGATCACTCGACGACTGTAGACCGCTAAACAACCACCGCGAACACTAAGCGTAACCCTTGTGGGGTTACCGAAGTGACCTGCTGTCAGGGCTGTTTGATGTTGACCCTGGCAGGAATTTCCGTTCAATCATTGAGAAATACATATGTAATTCTCTCATAAACGTTCTCGGCAGATTGCTAAGATCTGCGAAGGACTCGATAATTTACAGCTGGTGTCCATTGATGTAGAACACTAGTTGTAGAAATACTAAGTGTTCCTAAGAGATCTTTGATGTATCTCATGGCTCTAGACTCAATAAGTGCACACTTAGGTTTCCTATGCGGAGACTAGGGAGGGGTCTCCTGCTTCAATATCAACCATCTCTAAGAGATAAGTTGATAGATTACACTGGTTCCCCGTGAGAATGAAACAAGCTCTTTTAAGAGAATTTGAGTGGTTAAGAAGGTTTAGTGCATTGCGTCACTGGGTCCATGATGACTTTATCTTCAATACCGGTGTTGCCTTAGCAACAACCAGTAGCATACGAATTGAACCCGGTGTCTGCCCTTAGGTTGAACATATGGAGGGCTATTTCTTTTCACCATTTTCTTTACTTTTCTTTTTAATTCTTCAACTCCTTCTTTCCCTTTCATTCTTTTCTCCTTTTTTCGTATCGTACCTAAGGACTTCTAATTCTAACTATGGGAGATGTCCTTGGGTAGATCCCTCCGGCTCTGGTGAATCATAGGACGGTTTTTCCTATCTTAATCACCTTATAACTCCTTGATTAACCGACAGAAGCCAAAACCTTTGATTGAAAATCTCTCAAAGTGTTTGTGATAATCAAATATTTTGGTTAACACTTTGAGAGTTTTGTGTATACTTTCGAAGGGCTCCCTCTTCACATGTGCTCATAAGTATTTAATAAATTTGCACATGCGGGAGGAGCAAGCATTTTTGAATTGATCCACTTTCAGTGAACAAGACCGATTCGAGACATGCTTACATCACTAGTTAGACTAGCTTGAAGTTATTACCCGGCCTGGTCAAGTCCACAGAAAGTTTCTCAAGACGGTACATTTCTACTAGGACAAATCCTTTTCGAGACACGCTTACGTGGCTAGTTAAAGAGTTCCATTGTCAGCTTTTAGGTGACAACTAGCTCTAGTAACTAACTTGATGTCATTACCCGTCGAGGATAAGTCTTTTCGATTGATAACATTTTGTTTCGTCAATTCTTGTGTCAATTCTGAGTCTAGTTTGCTTGAGATACAACTTTTAACGTTCATATTTTAATCAGTTTTCTTTTCTCCCCCTCAAAAATTGCATATAAGATGTTGTTTTTGATAAACGTTTGATTAAAATATGCTTTTTGAGTCTTATGGGGAGATATCAACAGGAACTTTTGAATATCAGAATGATGAGTTTTCAAGTGCTCCCCCTCAACAAGTGAATACTCATTAAGGTGAAATACTTGTCTTTTGAGCAGAATTATGAAAATCATAAAATGTTTGATTAATTCAACTCAAAAGTAAGAAGCCTTCGCTCCTTATATAAGGATTGAGGCACTGATGCGTACCTCAGGGTCCTTTCTTTACAAGTTCAGGTTGTACACTGTAATGCGTGTACAAGCCATTATGAAGAATAGTATTGACAAATCAAATCAAGTTCTTACAAATTTCTACCATTCTGGTCTCTGAAACGTCAACACGGGAAATCCTGGTCTGCCTCCCACATAGCTTTCCAATCTCCTTATCTGATCCCTTCGCTTTAACCGGTTCTTAATCCTTGTAATGAATCTGTGAGCGTCTCTGGCCTCATTGGTGTTCCACCTTTTGGATTTGTGCAGTGCAATATCATCTAATCTGCCTTTGATTCCATCTCTGATGAACTTTAGGGTTTCATCACAGAACTTGTGGATCTCATCAAAAGCCATGAAGCAGTTTCGACTGTTGACACTGCGGTATGTGAACCCAAATGCCGGATGCCTGATTAAGGTGTATTAAGATTCGTGTTGAAGGTTGGGGATGTTGTAAAGATTAGGTTTGGTGAGATTCAGCTTCTTCTGATAACTTTCCACTCCCAGTTGAAGATCTTCTACTCTTTCTCTGATGACTATTTGTCTTATGAAGATTAAGAGAGCTGTGATAAAGGCAAGCTGCATTGGTTTGGGTAAGTTGCAGAGCTTTCCTTGAACTTTGAGTAGATACATATCTTCTATGTCGTTCAGGAGTAATCGTGGAAAGTCTGACTCGGAAATCTCATACTCTTGTTCATCAAGTCTTTTGAGTACGATTTTTTTGGGAAAGGAGTACCCAAAGTGAGTGACTGTCAAAATGAACTGGATCGAGACAATCTTCAATTCACTTGTCACATTACCCATAGTCTGATTAAGTCTGCTGCTTCGATAATACTGTGCCCGATTATCTGGCCAATGATGTATTCCATAGAGTGCGTTCCGGTCATAGTCAACAACTTTATCGATGAATAAGTCAGAGGCATCTTCTTCGATGGCGTTGTTGAGGTATCTTGCTGCAGGGATGGAGAAGGTAAGTGATGTGG
This sequence comes from Artemisia argyi, assembly GCA_030686995.1. Classification (NCBI taxonomy): domain Eukaryota; kingdom Viridiplantae; phylum Streptophyta; class Magnoliopsida; order Asterales; family Asteraceae; genus Artemisia; species Artemisia argyi. The sequence continues at coordinate 198,812 of JARVZY010002810.1, forward strand.
CGTACTTTTTTTCTATCTTGCTGCCGTGTTGTAGAAATTCCAAGTCGTTGTTGAAGAAGAACTTGTAAGGGATTTTCTCTTGTTTCGGCTTTCCATCCAAGGGTAGAGGTTTTGTCCAGTCCGTGTAGTAAGGCCCTTTCTTCTTTGAGTAGTAATCAATGTTGGACTCAGAATTTAGCCAGTCGATGTCGTTAGACATTGCTCGGGCTATGTTTTCCAGGTGATATTTGAGTTCAACAGAGTTGGCTGAGCGGTCTTTCAACAAGTTGAATGCAGCATTCTTTACCCTTCTCAGCTCCTTTTTGCTCATATTATTTAAACCATAGTCTCGTTGCAGAAGTTGTGCATATTCCACTGTGTGACCGTCTTGTGGTGATTGATCTTCTGCAAGAGGTGGTTGAGCTTTAACCATTTCATCAAACCAAGAATATTCAGCCGTTTTCAGCCACTTAAGAATCCTTTTAGTTTCTTTGGTTCGGTGCTTTTCGAAGAGGTTTCAGGTTTATGCTAATGATGTTTTCTTTTCTTCTCTTTCTTCTTTGGTGATGGTTCTGGTATGTCGTCTGGCTGAGGGAAGTTATCTCCACCGGTGTACTCAAGATGATCATGGGCTTTAGGACCGGAACCCGATGCCTTGGGTTGTTGAGTAGACGTTGTGGTAGTCAGAGGAATGACAGGTTCTTTGGGTTGAGATGAGGGTCCTTCGGTTTGCTTTTGTTTCTTTGCCTGTGAGTTAGGATCCTTGTCTTCATCATCTCTTTGACGTTTCAGTTTGTCGGCCTCAGTGCTGCAGGATTCTTTAGACATCTTGGCTTTTAAAGCTTCCAGGACTTTAGTTTCATCAGGTGACAAGGTGAATTTACTTGCCAATTTGTCTAAGAGTTGGGTCTCTAATTCTTCCAATGACAACTCTGGTTGTGGTAGGGTTGTTTTGTCTGCTCGAAGAGTAAATGAGGTAGAACGGATCACTTTCTTGATAGCTTGTTCTGCAAACTTGGTGAGTTCATCTCTCATTAGTGCCAGCAAATCTTTTAATTCTGCAACTAAGTGTTGTTCCATATACTGATGTGCTTGAGCAGCTAATGTAACTTCAATGTTTTCTTGTACATCCTTAGCTAAGAAGGTGTCCACCTTTTCTTGCAGTTCTTGGACATTCGAATTTAGCTTTGTCAATTCAGCAACTTGACTTGCTAGTGATTCAACTTGAACTTCTAATTTGCTTTTCTTCTTATCATGAACTCTCCTAACAGCCTTCTTAATCAGCTTAGATGCAGCAGAGGCTTTTGTACTTGTGGGTTTCTTGATTGACTCGTCATGTGTAGATTCAGATGTTGGAGGTGATGATTGTGAAGATTCAATGTGGGTGGATATTTCCTTATCATCTCTTCTTTGTGATTCGGGTTTATCCTTGGCATCATCATTCTTTTCTTTGGCTGCCTCCTCCTGTAGTCTTTGCTCTTCAGCCAATTTGTCAGCTTCTGCCTTAACCCTTAGTTCTTCTGCTAATATGGCTTCTTCTTCCTTTTGTTTCTTATTTTCTTCTTGAAGCCTTGTTTCTTTGGAAAGTTTAGCTTCTTCTTCTTGTCTTTTATTTGAGATTTCTTGAAGCCTAATATCTTCTGCAAGTTTGGCTGCCTCTTCAGCTTTCCTGCTTTCTTCCATACGGATTGCTTCTTCCAATTTGGCTTGTTCTAATTCCTCAAGCCTAGCCTCTTCAGCTTCAAGTTTCCTTTTGAGCTCTTCCTCTTGAGCCTTCTCTCTGATATCCATCTCTTCCATGGTCAAAAGGTATGGAGCATCAGTATCTATATGGTCCTCCTCATCATCATCTCCTCTTACTGAAGCATTTAGCATCTCTACATCTGAAGGTGATACTGTGGGGGTTTCGTAGATAATCATTGCAGCATTGGTTCCTGTTTCTTGGGTTTGATCAACTGAAGTGGACTCAGGAATACTGCTAGATCCGCCTGCTTCGTTTGTTTGAGTAAACATAGGAGGTGGAGGTTGATCAGCTTGGAAGGAGTCTTAAGAGCTCTTTCATTTTCTTCTTCCACGGAGAGGCCTAGGTTAGAGTGAGCTTCTTCTTGTTCAGCAGTCATTGGTTCCTTCAGCTTATCTTTCCTTAACCTTTCTTCTTCCAATTTAGCGTCTGCTTCAGTTAAAGGTCTTTGAATGAACGTTGTTGGGTTTTCAGTTTGTTCAACAAATTCATCAATATTTCTGTCCCAATCTTCGAAAGACATGTCCAGATCATCAAGATCTTTAATATTTGCCTCCTTGTCGATGTGTGCATAGGCTTCCCTATAAACTGGACCTTCATCGGATTCGGTTTCTGAGTCAGATGGTTTTGGAGAAGATGGTGGTGTGGGTTCAGGAATAGATTCAGGAACAGGTTTCTTGACTGGAATTTTGAACTTAAGTGTTCCCCTTTTTGGCTTTTTTGTAGATTTGTTAGAACTTCCAGAGCTCCCAGACTTGCTACCTTTCTTCCCCTTTTTCTGCATGAACGAAGGTAGAATAACTTCGTCTAAGAAACCAACTTTGTCTTCCTTGAGAGCTTGAACGTAGTACTTGTAGTTCATACAATTTTTCACTTTATCATTCAAGAGACAATCGGGAAGTGTTTTTCCTTGCTTACGTGTACTGGTTTCAAGTCTCTTAATCTGCCTGAGAGTGTCCTCATTTCTGAATGTGTTCTTAGCTTCATCATCCAGTCTTTGAGGAATGTCGTCATACTCACGAAGGAAGCTTTCAATGAGTAGCTTGGTGAAATGAATGAATGGAATATTAGTAGTTTTGTGTTGTATGTGCCACACAAAATCTTCCCAAATAATGCTAGCATAGTCCACCTTTTTGACGTTTTCCATAGCCCAGAAAAGTTTGAGATGTTGGAGTTTGGGGTGTTCGTGACCAGTATCTCTGCCAGATAATGACTTAGCAATAAGGATATACAAAGTTCTCCATGGTTGTGGAAGGAATCTTATGTTGACCTTTGAGTGTCTAGTCACTACTTCTTCTGACTCATCGTAGCCAATATCCCGTAACCATTCTATCAACTCTTCCTCATTAGGAACTGGATCGTAGTCTTCATCTGGACCAAGTTCGGGTAAACCAAGAACATTACGAAGAGTGTCTATGTCCACAGTGACTTGTCTCTTATGAAGCATACAAGTAAAGAACTCTTCGCCAAGGTCAAGTTGGAGTGTGTGCCAAAATTGGTGTATGTAGAAGCAAGCAACAGATGCTGATTTGGTTAGCAGGATTTTGTACGGGTGATAGAGGAGAGCATCCACAGCTACAATGCAAGAGGATTCATTGCACGTGATTTTGTTGAAGTTGACCCTCAAGTTGTTCTTTCCAATCTTTCTGGAGTAATTCTTGGGAAAGGTTTCCTCCCAAGTGAGTTTTGGTTCAGGTTCTGGTCCATATGGAATGTCATCATGTTGTGCCATCTGAATTGATCATACACAAACACAAACATAGCAATGATATACTTTGTTAGCTCAGACATTCAATTACATGATTATGCATAACTGGATTGATCAGTGGGTGTTTTTGTGTACAAAAATGTTGTTTTATGATAAACTTGTATGTTAGATGTTAAAACTTAGTGGAAACTTATAACAATCAAGTCACAACATGTATTAACAAATACAAGAGTTTACACTTTTGAAAAATTACAACACTTAGACAAATTTCATGAAATCAGACAATGTTACGCGTAAGATTGGAAATCCTACGCATAACATTTCTTATGCGTAAGTTATCATTTTAGGCGTAAGATCAAAACTACGCTTAACTTATATGTTACGCGTGAGTTCAAACTTTTGCGTAGGCTCAATCTTATGCGTAGGATTAAATCTTATGCGTAAGATTGGAGCTTAGGCAAAGGGTTGAACCTTATGCATAAGATATAACTTATGCGTAAGTTTTGCCTTATGCGTAAGTTTATAACTTATGCGTAAGAATAAAACTTATGCGTAAGATTTTATCTTTTGCGTAAACGTTGTCTTATCCAAGACAAATTTTTCAAATCAGTCGAATCTTACGCGTAAGATTTCATCTTACGCGTAGGATGAGTAATCTTTTGCGTAGGATCGTCTTTAATGAAAAATCACCTTCGAAAACTTTGTAAAGTTTGATTCCTGAAAGTTATAAACACAACCACTGATCAATATATCAATCATACTCATTCCAACACACCTAAATCACACAATTTAACGCGTAATCATGCCAATACCCAAACTTATACGTAGGAACGTATGAACAACTAATCACTATGAGATTCAAACATGTTTCTGGGTAGATATTGGACAAAGGCGAGTGTTATACATATGCTTAGGAACATTATGACCAAGTTATAACAATTATTAACCATAGAAACTCATGATCATAACTACTAGTGTCTAAGAACCCTAAATCAAATATTCAAGATCCATATGTTGTTTCTGAAGCAATTAAACCACTAATTCAAGTTCCTAAACACATACAAACATTATCCCTATCATCAATTAGTGTCTAAACATCCCAAATCAACAACCCCTAAATCGTACGTATGAACCCTAATTAAGAAATCAATCAATTGTGGTTTCTGGGTATGATTGGAGTTTACCAACATTCAATAAATCATCATAGGATCAAATCCCATCAACCAAATCACATCCTAACACCCTTAATCTCCAAGTCTAATTTTACGCAAAACCCTAAATAAAAAATGAGCGATTTTGAAAAATTCAGCCGTTGGATTTTGATAAAATTAAAAACCCATGTTTACAATCATAATCAAAAGGTTTTTGTACTTACAGATTTGATGTTAAGCGATTGAATTAGCAGATTGAGCGTGAGCCGTTTATTTTGTTTGGTGAAAGTCTTAAATGTGATAGATGTGCAGTAAATGGTGGTGGGTCAACATGTTTTGACTAAGGTTAATATTAGTTTCATTGATTGTCAATTTTAGTCCCTTAACCTTAGTATCCATATCAAACCATACACCAACTAACTCATATTAATACATAACTCCACCAAGCATTATAAAAGAACAACATTTGATAAATTTACTCCCCCTTGACCTTAGACCGAAGTCCTTTTGATTTTGAAGAATTTGTTTCAATTGTCAAGGAGAGTATCCCGAAAAACCTTTAAAGCATCACATTGATTAATTAAATATTTTTGGTAAAATGCAAGTATGAAGTAAATATTTTGAGAAAATTTAAGAAACACTTTCCCTCCCCCTCAACACTTGTTTTTTATAGTAATTTTAGACTTTTTATAAAAAATAGTGTTGAAAAGAGAGGTATATACTTGCATTTTTTTTAATGAAAAGATAAAATCTTTTTGTGTTTTTGTTGGTTTTATATTTTTGTATTTTGTTTTTAGTAAAATATTTACAAAGATAGTTTTGATGTTTGACGATCATTTATGTTTTAAAAACTTTTCCAGATCTTCTGGAGTTAAACATCGCATACCAATTTGGTGAACTAGACTAGCAAACCTTGATGGTGCTAAGGCTTTGGTAAGTAAGTCTGCCAATTGGTACTCAGTTCCAACAAAATATAATTCGACGGTACCCTTTTCGACATGCTCTTTGATGAAATGATATCGGAGATCAATGTGTTTGGATTTGCAGTGATGAACGGTGTTGCAGGAAATAGCAATGGCACTTTTGGAATCACAGTAGACCGGAATCTTATTGAACAGGTAGCCATAATCCTTAAGTTGTGATCTCATCCAGATGACTTGAGCACAACAGGCAGACATAGCTAGGTATTCAGATTCTGTTGACGAAAGTGATGTGCAGTCCTGCTTCTTAGATTGCCATGACACAAGTTTATCTCCGAGAAACTGTAATCCACCAGATGTACTTTTGCGTGTGTCTAAACATCTTGCATGATCAGCATCTGAAAAAGCAATTAGTTCAAAACCAGAATCCTTCGGATACCAGATTCCCAAGTTAATGGTTCCCTTTATGTATCGAAGGATTCTTTTAGCCTCACTGAGGTGTCTTTCAGTTGGTTTGGACTGATAGCGAGATCACATGTAGACAGCAAATACTATATCTGGTCTACTAGCTGTGAGATACATGAGTGACCCAATAATACTATGGTATTTGGTAGGGTCAACAGGTGTCCCATGTAAGTCAGCATCTAGTTTTGTGGTATAGCCCATTGATGTATTATAAGTATCACAACTCATCATTCCATGTTTCTTTAAAATTTCTAGAGCATATTGGGACTGATTTATAAAAATTCCACGGGGTGATTGATGAACTTGTAGTCCTAGAAAGAACGAAAGTTCACCCATCATGGACATTTCAAAATTATCTTTCATTAAATTTGCAAAATCATTTGAGTAACTTCTTTTTGTTGAAGCAAAAATAATGTCATCGACATAGATTTAAACAACTAGTAAGTCCACCCCGTATGTTTTTGTAAATAGTGTTGGATCCACCGAACCTTTAGAAAATTTATTGGCAAGCAAGAAAGCAGATAGTTTGTCATACCACGCCCTTGGGGCTTGCTTAAGTCCGTAGAGTGCCTTTTTGAGTCGGTAAACGTGATTGGGACGCTCAGGATCAACGAAGCCGTCTGGTTGGCTTACATAAACTTCTTCATGGAGTTCTCCATTAAGAAATGCTGTTTTCACATCCATTTGATAAACAACCATGTTCCGATGTGCTGCATAAGCCAGAAAGATCCGAACATCTTCATGTCTAGCCACTGGAGCAAAGGATTCTGCAAAATCAATTCCTTCTAGTTGGGAGTATCCTTTCGCTACCAGGCGTGATTTGTTACGTATGACTGTGCCTTCTGCATCTAGCTTATTTTTCCAAATCCATTTTAACCCGATGACATAGACTCCGTCAGGTCTTTCAACTAATTCCCAGACTTCTAATCGTATGAATTGCTGAAATTCCTCTTGCATAGATTCAATCCAGTTATCATAAGTCATTGCTTCTTTGATGTTCTTAGGTTCTTCTAGACAAACTGTGAGTGCATAGATGCAATTTTCACCATCAGTGTGAAGTCGTTGTCTTGTCATTACAGGTGCATCTGGATGGCCAATAATATGAACTAGGGGATGATCTCGAGTCCATTTGTGTGTCGAAGGGTGTAGTTGATAAGTATCTCGCATGTTAGCAGGATCCAAATTGCGTGTGGACGACTCAGCTACTTCAGGAAATTTTGGAGCTGGTGCAAACGGGTTAAAGAAAGCATTAGGATCATACTCTGCGGGTTGTGGAACTGATTGTGGTGTAGGATCTTCAGCTGATTGTCGTGAGTTGGAAGCAGTTTGTTCTGCTGTTAATGGAGATGCAATTGGAGGACCGTCTTTCTCAACAGTTGTTGTAGTTAGTTGAGGTGAGTCAGGTACTTGAATATTTTCAGGTTGAGCAGCGGAATTAGGTGAGACCTCAGTAGAACGGTATTCAATTGTATCATAAAATAGTGGAGCAAACAAGGTTTCCAATTCTTTGCGGTTGAGAGGCAATGGTTCAGCCGAAGAGTCCGGAAAGTTAAGACGGTTGAATTCGGGTCCTAAGCTGTTTTGCTCAGAAGCCATGTGTGTGAGTTCATCAAAATTAGCATGAATAGTTTCTTGAATTTCTCTTGTCCGACGATTCCATATCCGAAAGCCTTTAGAATTTTCACAATATCCAACGAACACTCCGATGTCAGCCTTTGCTTTAAGTTTACCTAAATCATCACGATCATTTTTCGGATAACAAAGTGCTCCAAATACATGAAAGTAATCGATGTTTGGTTTTCTTTTGTGAACAATTTGATAAGGTGTTTTGCGATGGCGTTTTGTGATCATGCAACGGTTTTAGGTATAACAAGCGGTTGAAATAGCTTCCGCCCATAAGTAATCTGGTAATTGAGCATTAATCAACATGGTTCTAGCAGCTTCCACTAACGTCCTGTTGCGTCTTTCAACAACTCCATTCTGTTCTGGGCTTCTAGGAATAGATGTTTGATGTTCAATTCCCACTTTCTCATAATATGACCGAAGTGCCTGATTCTTAAATTCTGTTCCATTGTCAGTTCTGACCATTCGTACCGTGTTGCGTAACTGAACTTGAATTTTAGTGAGAAAGGTGATGATCATTGAAGGAGCTTGATCTTTACTTCGTAGAAAATAAACCCAAGTCCATCTGGAGTAATCATCCACAATTACAAGTATGTAGCGTTTACCGTTGATACTTTGAACACGCATCGGTCCACACAAATCCATATGAAGCAATTGTAAAACATGATTCATACTGTGCTCAGATTTAGAAGGAAAATGAGCCCGAGTACTTTTTCCTTGTTCACAGGCTGAACATAAGTGATCTTTGGTAAAACGGAATCTTGGAAAACCATCAACAAGTTTGTGACGAGCAAGTTCAGTCATAGTTTTGAAATTCAAGTGCGAAAGACGTTTATGCAATAACCAAGATTTAGTTGATTCCGCTTTGGAGAGAAGACATATCGGAGATGTAGCAATCATATCTGACATTGATATTGTATAAAGATTAGAACCACGTGAGCCAGACATTAGATCATTTCCTTGTAAGTCACGAACGAAACAAGTTTTCTCACGAAATGCTACTTCTAGATCCCCATCACAAAATTGACCAACTGAAAAAAGGTTGTGTCCATGGCTTTCCACATAATAAACACGACTGATTTCAATGTTCCCACTGACATAGTCACCATATCCCATGATTAAAGCGTAATGATCATTCCCGAATCGGACAGTACCAATGAACTTTGAAACAAAGTTGTTTAACAGTTTGAGATTGCCTGTCATATGTCGGGTGCATCCGCTATCAACAATCCAGAAAACAATCTGTACCACCTGCATCACAAGAAGACGACGAGGATGGAACAGAAGTAAGGGTGGAACCCAAAGAAAGTGTGGGTTCCTGTTGGTTAGAAGCACATGTATTCAATAATTTAGGAATCCATTTAAAGTCTGGTTTATATTGTAACCAACGTTGCCAATTCCAACTAGTTCTCGCTTTCTTTTTGGTGAATTCACTAGTAATGGGCTTGTTCCTAGATTTGTTCTTGTAATACCCCAGTCAAATCCCACATTGGCTGTGACTTGGAGTGATGCTGGGACATATATGTTAACATTCGCCTTATATGAACAACGCGTTTTGTGGTGGAACGGTTAATCGGCCATACGGTTAAGCGTGCTCATGTGAGAGTAGTACTGGCTTGGGTGACCTGCCGGGAAGTCTTCACATGAGGGCCACAAAAGCAAAGCCGTGAGCCTTCGGGCAAAGCGGACAATATTGTGGTCTATAAGGCGGGGTGTTATAGATGGTATCAGAGCCACTCCAAACCGTTCGGGATGTGGGGCAAACTTCATCGGGGACGATGAGTCCCTACGGGGGGTGAATGTAATACCCCAGTCAAATCCCACATTGGCTGTGACTTGGAGTGATGCTGGGACATATATGTTAACATTCGCCTTATATGAACAACGCGTTTTGTGGTGGAACGGTTAATCGGCCATACGGTTAAGCGTGCTCATGTGAGAGTAGTACTGGCTTGGGTGACCTGCCGGGAAGTCTTCACATGAGGGCCACAAAAGCAAAGCCATGAGCCTTCGGGCAAAGCGGACAATATTGTGGTCTATAAGGCGGGGTGTTACTGTAGGACCTTAAATATACCAACTTTATCACAAATATAGAAGATTAGAAGAAGAAAGATGGTGACTTGGTGACTTATATGTAATTCGTGTATATGTAGAAAGAGAGATGAAATATGAGAGCTTTTATTATGAAACACACACAAATACACACACAAGCACACACCTCAAATGAGCTTTGAGGTGTTTATATAGTACAAGAGTTAGGATGCCCTAAAGGCTTTCCATGGGCTTGGTCTTGGGCTTGGCTTTCTTTTATCTATAAAGGCTTATGAAACATAACTAATAGCATATTAGCTTACCAAGACCAAGGCCCATTGACTAAACTATTGCTAATCTTAACAAACGACACAAAGTTACAATATGAGAATGACCATCACTTCATAATACATATTTTTAATGCTAACAATCTCCCCCTAAGGGGTGGTCATTCGAATGATGCTTCACGTGAGTGGGTCTTCCGTGTTCTTTGTCTTTAACTTTGTGTGTCATTGTAGAATAGTCTTTAGTCTTTGTTCCTTCATGCTTTGTGATCTTCGATAACTGATTTTTCATCGTTCTTTGTTCTTTTGTGATGTGGAGTTATCTGCCTTTCGTCACTTCTGCGTCTGTGGTGGTTGTTTGCCATTCCAACATGCTCATACATCTTTGGACTTTGATATTCATATGCACGTAGTTCCCTTTCTTTCACTTTGATCTTTAGTCTTTATTCTTTGTAGATTCTTCTTTTTGGCGTAGAATCTTTCTCTGAACTTTGTGTTGTATAGATCTTTGAGGGAGCTTTCTTTAACTTCCAGATGTATGTATGAGCACGTGGAATCCGTCGCCATGGAGATGAAGTGTCCCTGTATGAAAACAGTTAGCAATAACACATCCGGTACTTACAGATAAGAATTAGAGATCGTCAACAGCATAGTGTGAAGACTCCTTCTAACCCTTACCAAGGCCGTTCCCATGTCAGATACTCTCGAGAGAGCTTACAAGACCTACTAAGTAGCTCAATGACTGGGTGAGTCGCTGGGGATCACTCCACGACTGTAGACTGTTTGAAACCACCGCGAACACTAAGCGTAACTCATAAAGAATTACCGAAGTGACCTGCTGTCAGGGCTGCTTGATGTTGACCCTGGCAGGAATTTCCATTCAATCATTGAGAATCACAAATGTGAATCCTCTCATAAATGTTCTGGCAGATTGCTAAGATCTGCGTAGGACTCTAAAGTTTACATCTGGCGTCCTTAATGCTGAACAACCAGTGTAGAAATATCTTGTGTTCCTATGAGATCTTTTGATGAATCTCGGGGCTCTAGACTCGATAAGTGCACATTTGGTTTCCTATGCGGAGATTAGGGAGAGGTCTCCTGCTTCAATATCAACCATCTCTAAGAGACAGATCGATAGATTATGCTGGTTCCCCGTGAGAATGAAACAAGCTCTTTTAAGAGAACTTGAGTGGTTAAGAAGGTTTAGTGCAGTGCGTCACTGGGTCCATGACGTCTTTGTCTTCAATACCGATGTCACCTAAGTAACAACCAGTAGCATACGAATTGTACCCGGTGTCTGCCCTAAGGTTGAACATATGGAGGGCTATTTCTTTTCACCCTTTTTCATAACTTTTCTTTTTAATTCTTCAACCCCTTCTTTCTCCTTACTCATTTTCTCCTTTTTTCGATCATACCTAAGGACTTCTAATTCTAATCTATTGGAATTGTCCTTGGGTAGATCCCTCCGGCTCTGGCGGATCATAGGACGGTTTTTCCTAACCTTAGTCACCTTATAACTCCATGACTATCCTATTGTTGATCACATGCCATAAAACCTTTTGTGAAAATCTCTCAAAGTGTTTATGAATATAAAACACATTTTGTTGACACTTCGAGAGTTTTTTCATTTCTTTTGAAGGACTCCCCCTTTACATGTGCTCATGTAATTTTTAAGAAATTTGCACATGTGGGAGGAGTTTGCACTTTTTGAATTGATCCACTTTCAGCGAACATGACCGATTCGAGACACGCTTACATCACTAGTTAGACTAGCTTGAAATTATTACCCGTCCTGGTCAAGTCCAAAGAAAGTCTCTCGATATGGTACATTCTACTCAGACAAGTCCTATTCGAGACACGCTTACATCACTAGTTGGACTAGCTTGAAATTATTACCCGTCCAGGACAAGTCTTTTCGATTACTGACATTTTAAGCTTCGTCAATTCATTGGTACTTACTGAGTCGAGCTCTTCTGAGATTCAGCCACAATCTTTAAACATCTTTGATCACATTTTAATCATGTCTTCTCCCCCTCAAAAATAGCATAGCGTGATATTTTTGATATCAACAGATTAAGAAAAAGCTTTTTGGAGAGAAAGACAGATTTTATTTTGCATGAAATCGGAACATTTTAGTTTTTTTATACTCCCCCTTAATGATAGCATATTTAAAATTACTTAAGGGTTTTGAGGGAGTTATCTTGAGCACTAATTTTGAGAGATTTTGAGAAATCTTTTGAACAATCTTGAAAAAGTGCTCAAGAATTCTGTTTGAAAACGAGTTTATGCTTGAAATCTTTTTCGTTTGTTTGGACTCGAACTTTTTGAAAAAGAGTTCGTCATTGAACGTACGAGTCCTTGATTTGAAAATAATCAGAAGTCGTCATTGAACGTACGGGTTTCGTACTGATGTATACGAAAGCCATTGTGAAGAAAATTTTGAGAAACGACATGTTTTAGGAAAACATAAAAAAGAACTCCCGCTCAAGCATCTGTACATGTCCGTATCATTGTTGAATGACATTTCTAGAAACGTACAGAATATTGATTTATACGAGAGACATGTCGTGAGAAGAATATTTTTGGATTTTTTGATTTTATATTGTTTTTGATTTTTTTGAAATTTTATATTTTTGTATTTTGTTTTTGTTGGTTTTTCAAATTTTGTATTTTGTTTTTTCAAAAATATTTACAGCGAAGCGATTTTGAAAACATTTTTCAAGAAAATTCGAGAAGACGTTCTAGCTCTTCAGGAGTTAGGCTTCGCATGCCAATTCGTCGAACTAAATAGTCAAACCTTTCTTTTGGAAGGGCTTTAGTAAATAGATCGGCGAGTTGATAATCAGTCTTAACGAAAAATAATTCAACAGTACCCTCTTCCACGTGTTCTTTGATGAAATGGTAGCGGACTTTGATATGCTTTGTCTTAGAGTGATGTACGGGATTGCACGAGATGGCTATGGCACTTTTTGAGTCACAATACATAGGTATTCGGTCAAAAGTAAAGCCATAATCTGTGAGCTGTGTCCGCATCCAAAGAACTTGGGCACAACACGCAGATAGAGACACATACTCGGCTTCGGCGGTTGATAGCGCAGTACAATCCTGTTTCTTTGAAGACCAGCTTACAAGCTTTTCACCCAAAAATTGTGCTCCACCTGATGTACTCTTTGCTGTTACTTGATCACCAGCATGGTCTGCATCTGAAAATGCTGTTAGATTAAACTCCGAATCCTTCGGATACCAAAGTCCCATGTTAATGGTGCTTCGTAGGTACCGAAAGATCCGTTTAACCTCTTTGAGGTGAAGTTCGGTAGGCTTTGCCTGAAACCGTGCTAATAAACATACAGCAAATTGAATATCTGGTCGACTAGCAGTCAGGTACATGAGAGAACCGATCATGCTCCGATATTTCTTCGGATCGATGGGTTTTCCAGACAAATCAGCACCTATTTTTGGTGAAGTGACCATTGGTGTACCAACAGAATCACAGTTTTCCATACCATGTTTTTTCAAAATCTCAATTGTATATTTAGCTTGATTGATAAAAATACCACGAGGGGATTGATGGATTTGTAAACCAAGAAAGAATTTTAGTTCCCCCATCATGGACATTTCAAATTTGCTTTTCATGAGATTTTCAAAATGTTTTGAATGGTTAGGATTGGTTGATCCAAAAATTATGTCGTCCACGTAAATTTGAACGATCAAAATGTCATCTTTGAATTTTTTGATAAACAAGGTGTCATCAACCGTTCCTTTTGTGAAATTGTTTTTGAGCAAGAAAGATGATAGTTCGTCATACCACGCTCTTGGAGCTTGTTTTAGACCATAAATTGCTTTCTTAAGCTTGTAGACGTAGTCTGGATGATCTTTGTCGACGAATCCCTCTGGCTGACTCACATACACTTCTTCTTTCAGAGTTCCATTCAAGAAAGCTGTCTTAATGTCCATCTGATAGACTGTGATGTTTTTGTGAGCTGCATAGGCTAAGAAAATCCGGACTGCTTCAAGTCTAGCTACAGGCGCGAATGATTCTTCGAAATCTATCCCTTCTTCTTGTGGATATCCTTTAGCCACGAGACGAGCTTTGTTGCGAATTACAGTCATTTCCTCATCCAGTTTGTTCTTCCACAACCACTTGAGATCAAGAACTCGTTTATCAAGTGGTCGTTCAACAAGTTCCCAACTATCATGTAACAGGTATTGAATAAATTCCTCCTGCATCGCTTCAATCCATGGGTTTTCTGCCATTGCTTCCCGAATGTTCTTAGGTACTTTGGTGCTAATTGAGCAAATGTAAATGCACAATTCGAGATCGGTGGCAAGTTGTCTCCTCGTCTGAACTGGCATTGAAGGATCACCAATAACATGTACTAACGGATGGTCTTTTGTCCATTGAAACGTAGAAGGGTACCTTTGGTTAAACGAATGTGTGTTAGATGGTTCTTGTAACCTTGAAGAAGATTCAGCAGAGTCTGATGCAAACGGGTTTTCAAATACTTCTTCTTCTTCTTCTAACGCAACATCGTTTGAATTATTTGTTGGTTCTTCTTGAAAATTTGTGTTTTGGTTTTGCTCATCAACTCTTGGTAGTTCAGTGTCAAGTACTGGAGTTGCTTGAGTAGATGTAGATGATGTTGATGTAGTTGGTGCTTCAGCTTCGATTGTTGTAGATGCATCCTGTGGTGGTGGTGGTGGTTGATGATTTTGAGCGGGTGCAGCGGAATGTTGTTGAGATGCATTAGTCGAAGTTCCACCATAGTATTCATCAAACATTAACTCGAAGAAATTTTCCAGATCTTGTTCTGAAGGTTTATCCGTGTTTGTTGACTGAGCTCCTTGAGGCACGAGTCCTGAACTGATGTGTCCAGAAGTCTGCTGGTTTGGTGCGGGTCCTAATCTGTTTTGATTAGAAGCCATCGGATTAAGCGCGGGTTCTAGAGCGTATCTCTCAGAAGCCATTTGTGAAATCTCGTCAAACTTCACATTCATCGTCTCCATTATCTTTTTCGTCCTTCTATTATACACCCTGAATGCCCTCGAGTTTTCTGAATATCCAATGAAGATTCCAATATCACCCTTAGCTTTTAACTTCCCTAGATCTTCTCTGTCATTCGTTGGATAGCATAAAGCGCCAAACACGTGAAGGTAAGAGATGTCAGGTTTACGGTTGTTCACTAGCTCATATGGGGTTTTATTGAATCTCGGATGGACTAGGGATCGGTTTTGAGTAAAACAAGCAGTGGCTACAGCATCAGCCCATAAGAATAGTGGTGCACTTGAAAAGATCAGCATTGTGCGAGCAGCTTCCACAAGAGTTCTATTTCTTCTTTCTACTACCCCATTCTGCTGTGGAGTTCTAACAACTGATGTTTGATGTGTAATTCCAACATCTTCGAGGTAAGTTCTTAACTCCTGATTTGTGAATTCTGTGCCATTATCTGTTCTTATAATCCTTACTGGAGCTTGAAGTAGAACTTGAATACGCTTCAGAAAGGTGATGATGATGCCTGGTGCTTCGTCTTTTGATCTCAAAAACTTTACCCAAGTATATCTTGAATAATCATCAACAATAACAAGAATATACTTCTTCCCATTAATGCTTTCAACTCTCATTGGGCCACATAAGTCCATGTGCAACATATGTAACCTTGCTTCCGAACTAGGTACGGTTTTGGGTTTATATGATGCTCTTTTGCTCTTTCCTTGTTCGCATGATGGACATAGGTGTTCCTTGGTGTATTTGAACTTAGGAAGTCCGGTGACGATGTTGTCTTTGGCTAACTTGTTGATGGTGTCGAAATTGAGATGGGATAAACGTCTATGCCACAGCCAGGACTTAGTTTCGGTTGCCCTTGTCATAAGACAAATTGGTGATGTAGAAGCCATTTGGTTGATGTCGATAGCATACAAGTTTGTACCACGATTACCAGTTAAGAGATCATCACCAACCAAATTTCTAATAAAAACCGTGTTTCTCCTGAATGCAACTTCCAAATCTGCATCACAAAACTGCCCGACTAAAAACAAATTATGTCCCAATCCTTCGACGTAGTAAACTCGAGTGATCAAAAAATTCCCAAACTGAAGATCTCCATAACCCTGAATAGCTGCTACATGATCATTTCCAAAGCGTACAGTTCCCATGAATTTCCAGACGAAATTGATCAGCAGCTTTAAATTCCCGGTCATGTGCTTGGAGCAACCCGAGTCGACGATCCAAAGACATATTTCGATAACCTGCCAAGAACAGAAGAGTTTGTATTTGGAAACCGTGTTGAATTTGGTTCCATGGGGTTAGGAGTAAAAGCAGAATCACACTTATAGACAGTTGCTACTTGTTTAGCTTGAGTTATTTCTAATTTGCCGTCCTTAAGAGTGAACTCTCTACCCGTCGGAATCCACATACAAAACTTAAGATAGTTCCTAGGCATTCGACTAATAGTGGTAGTCCTAAATCGTGCAACTAATCGTTCTAAAGATTTGGATCTAGCACTAGGTCTTTTTGGAACATCCTTCTGTTCAGGCGTGACATTCACATTCTTAGAAACACATTCATCATGAACATAATTAATTAAACATTTCTTGCATATTAAACAAACAGAGTCATTACATGCATTAGAAATAGTACTCTTGACATTACATTCAGATGAAACATGTCTCTTATTACAAAACGATAAATTCCTAGGGTGTTCTTCTACTTCTTCAACTTTATTCTTGCTACTACTCTTAGAGACAGGCGAGACTCTATTGTTCCTTGTATTGCTCTTAGGCTTTAGTCTGCTGCTCCTAGAGGTGCTTTCTAATCCTGTAGAAGGTAAGGCACACGCGTTAGGATTTATATTGTTGTCCTTTTTAGCATCACTAGACTTTTTAGAAGTATCCTTTTTGCACTCATTTGTCTTAGAAGTGGAGGCAGACGCATTAGTGGGACTAATCCTAAAAAGGCCAGGTGCTATCACTTTTGGTGTTACGACAACCGCTTTTCCTTTATCAACAATCTTTTCATTTACATTTTGCTTGGGCAAGGGTGTTGGAGTGACTGGTTTTGTCAAATTCTTTTTCTCATCGACTTTTAGAGCAAACCTTGAAATTGACATCTTTGGTTTTTGAACCGTGTTTGAAACATTTGGTTTCTCCGAAGTCGACGGTTTTGCAAACTTAGTTTCCTCACCCTTTCCTTTTCGACTTTCAAGCTGAGCCCTCAAAAGATCATTTTGCTCTTTCATGTTCTTTAAGGCACGCTCATACGACAATTTGTCATACTTGCATTCTTCCTTTTTTCGATCAAGTTGTTTAAAATATGACACATTTTCTTTTTCAAGCTTTATAAGAGCATTTTCATATTTTGAAACAATTTCAGAGGTCTCAGCTCTCAGTCTTTCATCGTCTTGAACAGAGTACGTTTGTAAAATGATGGACATAATGTCAGTGGTCATAACAGCTTCGAAGAGAGAATCATTTAGGTTTTCCAAAACATTTATGTTTTCACGAGAATCATTAGCTTCGTTTACCAGGGATTTGTGGTCCTTGACAAAGTCGGCCGTTTCTTTTAAGAAAGCTTGTTCAAAATGGATTACCCTCGCACTGATGTTATTCAGTGGGATAGTAATTTCGTTTTCAAAAACTTTTTTCTGCTCAATATGAAAACTGGAATGCCAGTTGTTAATATTGATTGTAGTTTTAGAAGCAACGATGTTTTGAAGTTCTTGAATTCTCTTTTTAACGTCATCCAAAATTTCTCTAGCCTCACTTGTATTAAAAGTGTTGTTAGAAGAAATTTGTTCCATTTTTGAAAGAGATTTGGAAACAATTACTTTCTTAGAAAACATTTTTGCGAATGGTCGTTTTATGGAAAACACAGATGGTTCTTTTTGTGGAACAAAAGTAATTCCCGAAAGTTTGTTCAATTTGTTGTAATCAATGGGTTTCAAATCCTTTTGTTTCATTTTATTAATGCTCTCTTCGACATGTTCAATCGTTTGCACAGAATCCCGAACGACGGGAGGATCATGTTTAGTGTAAATCACATTACCATTATACAAAACATTCTGTTCTTGCTGAGCTTTCTTGAGATTACTGGGGGTGTTGTTACCGAGAGCCACTTTATGTTTCGTATGGTAAACCGGATTAGTTTGATTTGAAATCATTTTCATTGTTTGACTTGACTGACCCGACTTAACCACCAATTCTTCTAAGTGAGCAATCATGTGTTCTGACTCTACGATTTCTGCCAAAAGTTTGTCTTCTTTCTTTGCAAAGTCCTTTTTCAGCTCGTCCCTCTCTTTTTCAAGATTGGTATAAGCTGATTTTTGTTTAGAAAGTTGGTTTTGTAAATCAGAAATTTCCGCATTTAAAGATTTTATCTTTTTGAAAGAATTAACATCAAGTGTGTCAAACTTGAGTTGCAATTGTTTTTCTCTTGAAACGGAATTTTGATAACCAGTTTCTAATTCAGACAATCTTTTGTTATGAAATTCAAAAGCTTTAACGTTTTCCTTGTAACTCTCAAGCTCAGCGGTCAATTTAGCATTCGCGGCCTTAACATCGCGATTGACCTTTTTCACATTCTCAATTTCAATACGACAATTATTCAATAATGATTCAAACAAAGCACGTGTTTCCTCATCATTCTCAGCATGCTGTGAAACGAAGCCTCCATTATGATTCACATCTGGAGTTGCTGAAGGAGTATTGCTACTACTTGGCGTGTCCAGGTATGTATCATAAGTGGGTGCTTGCTTCTCGGAATGCTGTTCCTCATGAGGAGACATATCAAATATATCATTATTATGACATGTGTTGAAATTTGATACCTCAGATGGTGCACTGGTGTCATAAACAGGAAGTGTGTCAGAATCCGTGTCATACTTAGCTTCCTGAAGATTCGCCATGAATATGCAGTTCGCATCGATATCCTCTATGTCTTCCATGTCATCCATAAGAGCCATAAAGTCATTCTCCTCTGCGTTCAACTGAAATCCTGCCTCTTTCTTTTGTGCCAACATCACTGCTTTCTGCAAGTACGCTGAGTCTTTCTTGTTCGGCTTAGTAGGACAGTTCCTTGCCATATGACCTACACCCTGACAGTTGAAACACTTAACCGGATTACCCTGATTCACATTTCCCAAATTCCCAACTACTGGAGCTGCAACATTTCTATTCTGATTACCCATCGCCTGATTACCAACATTCTGACCCCTCTGATTTCCAACAAACTGACCCAACTGATTCCCTGCATACTGACCATACTGATTCATCTGATTTCCTGCATACTGACCTGCATTCTGCATATTCTGATTACCCATATTAATCCCAGTAGCATATCCCTGTTGGTTCCCATAAACTCCAACCATTTGGCCTCCATTGCCCATATTGAAACTCGGCTGAGCAATCTGCTTGTTGCGAGTGTTCGATGAAATCCTTTGGTTGTTGTTAGTTGGTGTAGAATAGCGTCCTTGGAATGCCTTTGTCAGAAAAGCAAACGCTTGAGTCAGGGCTGCAGTGGCTTCATCATTTTCAGTGAATTCTGGTTCTTGGAATTGTTGGTGTTGCTGTTGTGGAATAACATGTTGTTGTTGCTGTGGGTAGAACTGTTGTTGGTAGACCGGTGTTGGTTGTTGAATGTATGATGGTTGCATGTAGTTGTGAGTGGAAGATGATGATGGTTGTTGTGTGTTCACTGGTAATGGTGTTGGTGTAGTAGCAATTAATGCGAGAGGATCATGATTCTTTGCCAATCTTTCTTTCCTTACTTCATTAGCCTCAGCTTGATTTTGCTTCAGAAAGTCATAGAGTTGATCATAATTCACCTTATGTAAATCCTTTGTTTGATTGACAATTGTAACATAACGACCCCATTCTTCTGGAAGGTTATTGATGAATTTGATGTTTGTTGCAATTGTTCGAGGTGTCAACTTGTTTCTGATTAACTCATTCATCAAAGTGCAAAACCTTGTGTAGTAAGATTCAATCTGTTCACCTTTAGTGGATGTGAAATTTTCCCATTCAGTAAGAAGTTTGTTCTCAACATCCTGTTGTCCAATCTCTGTTCCATGACATATCCTCCTAACACGTTCCCACATAGCATAAGCAGTTTCACAGCTGTCGACCGCAGCAAAGATCTCCCGTGGTAATCCAAGTTGGATTAAATGCATTGCCATATCATCTGCGGCGATCTGCTTCTTGTCTTCCTCTGTGTAATCTGCTTCTGTTTGTTCACGCACGAATGGTTGAGTAGGAGGTGTTGTATTTGGATTGCCTTCAATTTGAACTTGTCTTGGCTTGAATGGACCATTTGTGATGGAGTTGATCATTAATTTACCATCAGGCTTTGTTTTGATGTAACGAAGCATGCGGCTTGTCCATGGGAGATATCCACCTTTTTCAAGCATAGGAGGTCGGTTTTCTGCACCTGCTGCATGAATATCTTGCTGAGACGCCATTGATGAAGTGTAGATGGATAAAGTTGATTCTTGGATCGTTCCAACGAAATAGGAGTGGAGTTTAGAGTGAGTTGATGCAAGTTTTGATGGTGAAAATTTTGACTGAAAACCTTAAAACCTCAATAACTTCTTCTCGGAGCGTTTTTAGGCCTCGAAACTTCGCCAATCAATTTAGCGTGTCGTTCTCCTCTGTCTGACGGTCGTTTTGACAGCTGATTCGTCGAAAACGGAGTTACGGTTCAAAAGTTATGGCCGTTTGAAGTTCAGTCGTCAAAAATCAACCAAAAGTTCTCGAAAATGTTGTATTCTCGATAATTCACCCAGGTTCTCGATAATTTTTCAAGATCTCGATAAAATCACCCAAGTTCTCGATAATTTTCCAAGATCTCGATAAAATCCAAGTTTTGCGAAAATTTTTCAAGGTTCTCGATAATTTTCAGTTTCTCGATAATTGTTTCTCGATAATTTTCAGTTTCTCGATATTTTTCAGTTTCTCGATAATTGTTTGGACCAAGTTCTCGATAAGTTTCAGGTTTTCGAAAAAGTATCCAGGTTCTCGAAAAGTTTCAGTTTCTCGAAACTTTTTCAAGTTCTCGAAATTTTCCAGTTTTCGAAAACCTTGTGATGTTCTCGAAAATGTTATTTTTTCGAAAACCCAATCACACAAATTTCGAAATTATACAATTTCGAAATTTAGCCACAAGTCGAAGTAATTTCTTTCTTATACAAGAGAGAAAATACCGAGTATCCAACTATGATCACGAACGGAGTCGATTTCTTGTGTTCTCGAAAATTGGTCAAAGTAGGATTTCGAAAAGTGGTGGTTATTTCGATATTATGACAGTTTTTGGTATAATCTTAAAGCACACCGAAATCGAGTTTTCAATCCAAGATTCTTGTACTTCTATGCATAAAATCACCAAAACTTGAAGAAAGTTCCAAACTTGATGATTTTTATCAAACTTTTTAAGATCTCGAAAACAAGTACAAAACCAAAGTCGAATTTTTTAAGCTAGAAATTTTCAAAAAGATTAAAACTTTCTTGTTAGATAAGGTTTATAACACTAGTTTGTAATCAAAAAAGTGTTAAAAACCAAGAAAAAACAAGAAAAGTAGGAATTTTTCTAAAAAAAACGTGAAATATGCTTAAAAAACACGAACCACACAAACTCTCAACCCTCCTAAATCATTGTTAGGCGATTGATACCACTTGTAGGACCTTAAATATACCAACTTTATCACAAATATAGAAGATTAGAAGAAGAAAGATGGTGACTTGGTGACTTATATGTAATTCGTGTATATGTAGAAAGAGAGATGAAATATGAGAGCTTTTATTATGAAACACACACAAATACACACACAAGCACACACCTCAAATGAGCTTTGAGGTGTTTATATAGTACAAGAGTTAGGATGCCCTAAAGGCTTTCCATGGGCTTGGTCTTGGGCTTGGCTTTCTTTTATCTATAAAGGCTTATGAAACATAACTAATAGCATATTAGCTTACCAAGACCAAGGCCCATTGACTAAACTATTGCTAATCTTAACAAACGACACAAAGTTACAATATGAGAATGACCATCACTTCATAATACATATTTTTAATGCTAACAGTTACAGTTCAACTTCATTAGAAACCGTAGATGGCGGTTTTCCTAATATAGACTTAGAGGCAGTAGTGGGCCTAGAAGGAATGCTTGTCCTACGTTTCTTATGACGATTTAGAAGAGAATTAGCTATACATTTTGTATGAACACCAGATGATAAGCTTTTACGAAAAAACACACAAGATGCATTAATATTCAAAACATTCAAAGGTTCATCATTCGTTACATTTAGATGTTGATTACAATTTTCCATATTAGAATCTAAATCTGATGCAACATGAGTTTTATTCAAAGTCCTAAGTTGATCTTCTACTTCTTGAGCTTCTAGTGGTCCTCTTTTACGTTGCAAGATCCTATTCTTCTTGTTACTTTTTCGCTTGGGTCTGCTAACGCTATTAGTGGAGACTAGTCCTGTGGAAGTGGAGTTATCAACATTAGTGTTTTGAACAAAATTTCCTTTATCAGTTTTTTCTAATTGATACAATCCTGGTGCTATCACCGTGGTGTCAACAAACTTTCCTTTTTGAAGTAGCTTAATTTTCTCTTTCAAATCAATGATGATGTGATTCTTATCCTGAATATCAGACTCAAGTAAACCATTGCAATATTTGATGTCATCGCGGTTTTGTTGCCATTCGACGTTTTCAATTTTTAAATCCGCAATTTCTTTCTCGTATTTGAGACACAGACTTTTTAAAAACTCATTGTTTTTGCAAAGCTGACAAGGGTTTGAATTATTTTGACTTTGAAGTTGCAATTCCGTTTCAATACTTTGAGCTTGACACCATTCAAGCCTTTGCTTGAGTAGACAAATTTCTTTTGAAAATTGTTTTGTTACATCATCATTGTTTATTCTCAGCATGTCATTGTCATGTTTAAGTGTCTCTATTTCCACAGTCAACAAATTATTATCAACACAAAGATCATCCATAAGCATAGAAGTACCAGATTTATAGAGATCATTCATGACAACAGACAAAATATCAGCATTGAGAACTTGTTCCAAGAGTCGATCAGCATCATCTTTTAAAATTCTATTTCTTTGCTTTTGAACCAAAATCGCATTTTCAGTAGAGTTGAAAACGTTTATCATTGTTTTGACTTCGTTTTGAAGTTCCTGTTCCCAACGTGTAGCACAGAGACGAAGGTGTTTGACAACTGGCAACATTTGTTTTTGAAAAATATCTCTCTTTTCTCGCTCGTAAGCAGATTGAAAAGTTTCAATTTTTATTTCAGAATTACGTTCAATTGTTTCCTCCAAAATTTCGATGTCTTCCATAAAAGTTTTGAAATAATTTAAGACACGACAACTTTTTGGTAAAGATGTTACTTCACCAGAAGATGGTAAAGGACCATTTATTTGTGCTACAGTTTGGACAGGGGCCGCATTAGAAGATGAAACATATGACTCAGTGACATACCATGATTTCTCAGGTAATTCCTTTTGAGGAACAAAAGATTTAGAAATATGAGGAGCTTTTGAATAATCATATGGTTTCCAATATTCAACTTGACTCATTTTTTATCGACTCTCTTCTTCAAGTTCTTCCTCTTCCTTAGTATCATAAACAATAGTACGCACAATCGTATTATCAAGCATATGGTCCATACTGTAAATTTTAGGAATTTCTTTGAATGCTTTGTGAAGAAACATTGATTTGAAATCACCAAGTGCAAATCCTTTATCGGGTGTCTTGGTTTTAAAGTAAATTTCTAAATTGTTGTGACAGAGCCCCCAGTTTTGTAAACAACATTACGAAATTCTTTGAGTTGTTTTTCAAGATCAATGGTCTCACCGATTAATTTATCTATATATTTCCTTTTTCGTATTTTATGTTCACAAAAATCCTTTTTGCAAATTGACAATTCTATTTCTGTTTTTGAAAGCACTTTTTGAAGTTGTTCAACTTGTATTAGAAGTTCACACTTTTCACTTTTTAGTTTTGAAACCAACTTTCCGTTTGACTCAATTAAATCTTGCATTTTATGTTGAAGATCCTGCTCTTTGTTGTAAGATTCTTGAAAAGCTTTTTCAAAACTTTTTGTGTGTTTAACCTTGTCTTCCTGATTTGAAAGTTGTATTTTATAACACTCAATATCTCTTGCAAGTGACGCACTTGTTTCTTTTAAGGTTTTGTTTTTCTCGTTGCATTTTATGATTTGCAATTGTTGAGCGTTCAGTTGTTTGGATAACAATATGAGGTCAGGGTCTGGATCAAACGATGGTTCATGTTGTTATATATGATCATGTTTATCATTCTCAATAGGATCATCAAATGAAACAACTGTGTCATCATCAAATATGACAACTGTGCTTATTTGTTCATCTGCTTGAGAAGATGAAGATGAGTCCGACGGAACAACTTGTGCCATATTTTATTCAGAAGCAGAAGGTGAGGCTATGTCATGTATTAGGCATTCATTAAGGTCATGTACCTGAGACAAGCCGTCAGTGTCATACACTGGTCCTGAATCATTAAACTGAAGTTACTGCATGTTGGCCATAAGCATCACAGCTGCATTAGCTTCCAGATCTTCCATGTCATCGTCGTTGTTCACATTGGCCATGAAATTGTTCTCCTGCTCAGTGAAATGTCCATCCTTTTCATCTTGGAGAGCCATAAGTAATGCCTGCTTGTGAAACTTACTACCCCGAGTTCTTGGTTTAGGACATGTTGTCGCTATATGACCTTTTTCATTACAATTATAACACCACACTGCATTCCCAGAGTTTGAGTTTCTAGTATCAACTGGTTCAGACCTTTGCTGAGACGGACCTGAGTTGTTCCTGAACCCTCCATTGTTATTAAACCTCTGACCATTCCCAAAATTTCCTGAAGAACCTCCTGAACCTGATCGACCAAAGTTACGATTCTGAATTTCAACCCTTCCATCATGTACAACAGCTTGATTCCTTGTGTTAGAAGATGAACGTTGACGGTTGTTTGTTTTGTTGGAGAATTTGCTAAAAGCACGAGCAATAAGAGCAAGTCCCTGATTCAACGTATTAAACTCCTCATCGTCATCTTCATTGGAGTTCGAGTAGTACACTGCATCATTGTTGTTGTATGGAACAAGTTAAGCAGAAGTATTCTGTGGAGACGAATCATAAGGAACCATTTGGTTTAAGGTAGAAGATTGTGGATAACTGAAGTAGTTTTGCTCTTGAACATATGCATGATTCGACATTGGTGGTGGAGCATAGTGAGATTGAGCTACAAGTGCCAAAGAATTTGGTGTTGGTGATGGTGAGTATCCTCCTCGAAGAGCTCGATCTTTTTCCACTTCAGGTTCATGGTGTTTCATAAAATCATACAACAAACCATATGGTGCATCATGAAGATTTTTTGTTTGTCGAACGAATGTCACATATTTATGCCAATCCGGACCAAGACTGCCGACGAATTTGGAGTTCACTGCGATCCTTGGTACTGTAATTTTGTGTCGTTCCAAATCATTTACCACATTAGTGAAACGATGATAGTAGGATTCAAGTGACTCTCCTGGTTCAATTGTGATGTTAGTGTATTCCATGTAGAGTTTGGATTCCATATCATCTTTGTTCAATTGAGTGCCTTCTATTAGGAGATGAACATGTTCCCACATAGCTTTGGCTATTTTCTGAGCATCGACACTTCGATAAATTGGATTAGGTATTCCTTGAAGTATATAGGCCATTGCATACTCATCAGCTTCACGGTGGTATTTCTGATCCTCAGTGAGTTGAGATTCTGGAACAGGTTTCTCTGCAGGAGCACGTGGAGGATCAGCAATTGGATCACGAATTTCAAGTCTTGTTGGCCACTCAAATGGTCCTTCAAGTATCACTTGTTTCAATAATTTCCCATGAGGTTTCTTTAGTTCAAGAAATCGTAAGAATCGACTTGACCACTGAACATAGTTCCCAGGTGTTAGCATTAGAGGTGTTTCAAGTGATCCTGCCTCATGTCTAGATTGTTGAGTTGTAATAACTTCACACATTCTATCAAACCATTGAGGTTGTTTGGACGAAAACTGAGTGTTTTGTAGTGACATTTGATATGGTTGTTGTTGAGGAATGATTTGATGTTGTTGCATCATGAGATATTGTTGTTGCGGATTAAACGGTTGTTGATGAAAGTGTGATTGTGAAGGTTGTTGATATGATTGTTGCTGATGGTATTGTTGTTGCTGATACTGCTGATGTTGCTGTTGCTGAGGATGAGAGAAGTAGTAATGTGGTGGTTGAGACATCTTAGAACACTTGTGTAATTATGGATCTTGTAGAAGATTGAAATGTATGTTCCTTTGGTTAAGATTAAAGAATCCTTAGGCAAAGATGAAATCTTACGCGTAACACTAAACTTATGCGTAGACTTCAAAGTTACGCGTAAAGGTTGATCTTATGCGTAAACTTGTGAGTTTATGCGTAAGATTTTCCTTATGCGTAAGTTTTAAGCTTATGCGTAAGAGTTTTATGCGTAAGGTTCAAAGACCAAACAAATCTTTCAAACTTATCCAAGCTTGAAAGATATCCGTAGTCGAAGTATTCCACTAACTTATCCAAGCTAGGGAAGTACTCAGTCACCGTAGCACGAAGAAAAGACCTTTGATGAAGCTTATGCGTAGATTCCAGTAACTTACGCGTAAGATTGAATCTTATGCGTAAGATCAAACTTCAGCGTAGAAAGTCAACTTCTGCGTAGGAAAAAACTTCAGCGTAGAACTTTGGCGTAGGAATAAACTTTCGCGTAGGAATTAAGCGTAGAATAACAACTTCTGCTTAGAAACAGGGTTTTGACTAATGTTTTGCGTAGGAAATAGGTTTTGGGCAAAAGTTATGCGTAGGGGGACAAGAAAGTACTGTTGACAGCTTGAAATAGTACTGTTCCACTAATCTTATGCGTAGAGTGACCAGAATCTTGTAAAAATCACTACTTTTTGAAGAAAAAAGCTTAGAAATAAGGTTCTTTTGATCAAATAACTTCACCAACACTTAGAAAACACTAAATATGTAAGATTTAGCTACCAAAAACTAGTTTTCCAATATCAAAGAAGCTACAAACTCAATAAAATAGGTGAAAAAGTACTAAAATCTATTAAAGATTAAAACTTTATGCAAAATCTAAGCTTCTAAACACTATATCAACCTTGAAACTTGTCCAAGCTTCAAGATTTGAGTGAAAGAAACAAAGAAAAAGAAAAAAAAAATGAAGAAACACCACCTTATCCCCACGTTAACACAAAGAACAATATTTCAATCTCTATTAGGCGAATGATACCACTTGTTAGGTCACCATTTTGTAAACACAAGTATAAGAAATAAGATGAGAATAAGAGATGGTTGATTATAAGATTATGAAGAGTGAAAGAACTAAAGTTTCATTAAGATATTCAAATAACCAACAAGTATTATGATACCATAAGCTTGGTATATATAGGGGAGGAGTAGGGCAACACTCCCTTTCTCCCTCATGCATCAAATTCGTGGGCTTATAAGCCTTATGGGCTTTTACATGTTGCCCATTAACTAAAACATAAACATAAATAATACTTAAGCAACCTATTACAAAATGTAATGACTGAGACTTGACTAAATACTAAAGTATGATCCCAACAATTACAAAAGGTCATGCAAACATAAACTTCATGTGGCCAATGGATGATCAATAGTCACACAAAATGCACATTTCTTCATTTTAAACAGCATATGGTCACACTTATTAACGATTTTGGCCACTGTTTGCTTAATTGTATGTGACTAAATACCCAAAACAAATATGCTTTGTGTGACTAAATATTACAAAAGGCCACGAAAACATAAACTTCATGTGGCCATTGGATGATCAATAGTCATACAAAATACACATTTCTTCACTTTAAACAGCACATGGTCACATTTATTAACACTTTTGGCCACTGTTTGCTTAATGGTATGTGACTAAATACCCAAAACAAACATGCTTTGAGTGACTAAATATTACAAAAGGCCACGCAAACGTAAACTTCATGTGGCCATTTGATGATCAATAGTCACACAAAATACACATTTCTTCACTTTAAACAGCATATGGTCACACTTATTAACACTTTTGGCTACTTTGTGTTAAATTGTATGTGACTAACTCTAAAAAAAACAACACCCATTGTGTGACTAAATCATCACAAACGTCACATTTATTGTATATTCATGTGGCCATAGGACGGGAAATAGTCACACAAAATACACATTTACTTGAATAAATCATCTCAAATGTCACATATATTATATATTTATGTGGCCAAAGGTTGAAAAATAGTTACTCTCAAAAAACATTCGCATGACTATAAAGTGTTTACGGTCGCTGATAATGACTAATCCAACAAAACTTGTGCCTAATTTGTCACACATATTCGTGGTTTTGGTCACTCTTTTTCGATGGAAAAGGCCACGAACTCAACAATGTGACCATATGCCACCTACGGTGGCGGGACCTATGGTGACACACAACGAAAAAAACGTGTGTGACTATATGCATATCGTCACACATTTTTGGCGTGACCAATACAACTTTTTGTACCAGTGCTAGTTATGCAAATATTATAAAGTTGAGGGTAAAAAGGGTAAATAACGAAAGTTAGTATAGTTTAAGGACTATTGTTGTCATTTCTCTAAAATATAGAAGTGTAGGGATTAAATGTGCAAAAGTTAGAAAGTTATATGCTTAATTGTTATAAGTTTATAAGTATAGGGTAGAAAATATAAATATATAAGCTTGAAGGGTAAACACGGACTATTTTCACATAAATATAAAACCTATTTAAGTTAGAAGCATAACACAATACTAGGGAGCTTCATGCGAGGAGTACTATGTGGATATTTCATTTTGACGAGTTTACTGGGTTTACGAATTAAAGTGCCCTGGCTCCTCAAACGATTATTGCATATACTTATGAGTTATGATGGCCCGAACGGTGTTATGTTATAACTAAACGTTAATAACAACATAACTCAATAGTAGGGAGCTTCGTGTGAGGAGTATTAACGTTTGAATTATGATGGCCCGAACGGTATTATGTTGATAACATAATACAATAGTAGGGAGCTTCATGTGAGCAGTCATATACTTCTGAATTACGATGGCCCGAACAGTGTTATGTTATATATAAAAACCCTAAGAGTGATTAGTTAAGAAAACCTACACTAAAACTTGACATACACACACCTACACTACCCCCAGGATACGTGAGTGAGTTGTCTAAACCCCTACTTTACTTACCTTAAGACCCAGGTGAGTTTTCATAGCCTCACTTTTAAATGTTTTACAACCCTGTGAGGGGGATACATGCTTTAAACCGAATACAAGTCCTTTTCTTTGGTTATTGCATGAGTAAACTATCTGCCACCACTACATAACTAAAATTCATGAATCTAATCGTTTGGGATATTTTACCCACGCGAACGCGAATATAGTTGATAGATCTATTGGAGTTTGACAACTCCCGTTGATACTACATCTTTCTGGATGGTATCAATAAGTACTATATTTGAACCCACTGAAGGATTAACTTTGGCAAGTTATCCTTCCCGTCCCCTCATGGTAGGTCTGCAGACCCCATGACCCAGACTGTTAACGTGTGGTTCATGAGCTTAGTGCAATATACCTTCTATAACTAAAACCTTTCCACACATAGGGTTTAAGCTGAACCCTGTGGAACTTGTATTCATACCCTATCTACTTTAACCTATGACTCTCACTCAACATTCATGTTGACTTTTTAGCATGTTATCCTAGGTAATAAGGCACTATAGGAACCCTGGCACGGAGAAGTACTGGACATAAGGACGTCCAGAATAGTTATCATTCATCAGTTTTGTGTCATAAAATGTATCTTAGGGACCTCTCTTTTGGTAAAAGTACATATTTTACTGTAAAAACTCTGATGAATAAATGAATGATAACATCTTTTTCAAAAACGTCTCTTTTCGAGTCATTTTCTATTATCTTGTCTTTGTTTCCATGAGTAATACCTCAAACACTTAATCCGCTGCGATCAGTGAAAAATGGGGGTGTTACATAAGGTCCCCTAAATCTCACGAAAGGACGTCACTTGAAGCAACACAGTTATCAAGAGTCTTTGACTACAGCAATATCGGTTAGGCCGCCTACATGAGAGCCATAACTACAGGAATACCGGTTAGGCCTCCGACATGAGAGCCATACTATATGAATACCGGTTAGGCCGCCTACATGAGAGCCACAAAAGTCTTTGACTTCTCGAGATAGCCTAAACCGGGATCTGATGCATGGAATTACGCCCTCACAAAAGGTTTTACCTCTCAATGGATCTTGAGAAGCTTACAATACCTACCCGGCAGTGTACCATTTCGTTGTAGTATAGTATAGTGACAAGTACCGGGGGATTGATCGTTCAACTCAAAGAATAGTGTTCGCTAGGGTTAAAACTCACTAAAACTAGGTCTAGAGGTAAGGGATGATTCTTTTTGTATTTTTATATTTTAAATGAAAGCAAGTAAAATCTCGGTTTTTGGAAAGAGTGGGCGGAATTAGTTGCTAGTCAACTAACCCAATTAACTAAACATGCAATCAAAATAAAATAAACTAAACTTAAAATAATTTGTGGTGTAAACAATAATGAGAGAAAATTGTGTTTACTTAGATTTCACTACTTCTTAGCTATCTTTTACAGGTTGATTAGCTTGTTACAATTACATGGATGACGGGTTATATTCCTTAATACCATTCGTAGGGCCGTGTACGATCTTCCCTAACTCTATAAGCTTCTACCTATTCCTATATTGAGCCGACTACTAGCTCCTAACATGGCCTCATTAGTACTTACCTACGCATTAAATACAACCAATATATCGTAGTACACCTCCGATCATGTTTCTTAAGACGTTCAAGCAACTTACCAATTGGAAGTCTGCCAGTTTTCTTAAGCCTAACATCGAATTCATTCATCCACAACAATTATAAACAAACAACCAACCTATAATCAATATCTAAGTTTCATTACATCTAAGCAAACACGAAGAAAACCTAGCCTAGCATGTTAAAGAGAAGACAAGCGTAAGATATAATCAAACAACACATAGACATATTGAATGATTTGATAAAATACTTATCTTCAATTAAGCATGGAAGAAACAAAGGGTTGAAACCCTTGAAAAAGCTGTAAAATTCGTCTAGGGTTTACTCCCTTCAAAGTTGCACACAACGAATGAAAACTAGAAAACTATATATAGATTTGGTCTTCTGACGTCATCAAGAGTAATGTGTGACGCCGTCAACTCGCTTCCAAAACAAACTCGTATTGCCTAGATCCACTTCTGACGCCGTCACTCTTTATGGGTTCTGGGCCGTCACTCTTTGCATTAACTCTTGATGGCCTTGACAATTTTATACGTGACGCCGTCACGACCCCTTCACCAAACATTCTGGCGCATCACATGTATTTGATTTATCCACCCTTTTGTCAACTCATAACGCCGTCACTAGCAATATGTGACGCCGTCAAGTGCAATTTCCAGCATGCTTTTGAGACTTTGTCGTTTTCTTCACTTTTTCGCTCCAAAAACATCCAAAATGCTTCCTTTTGTAAAATTCCTCTCAAAAGTACCTAAAATGACAAAAGGAACGATTTAGGGAAATATTTGATCAAATAATATCGACTTTGTCCTTAAATGACCCCCCAAAAGCGGTACACTTTTCGCTTCATCAAATACCCTTACACTTGAGATTTACTTGTCCTCAAACAAATGCGCTTTTATTCTAATCAAAATACAGGTTAGGGGTCATTTAACACTAATATAAAAGTCATTACAACAAATAATCATTCCACTTCAACCAAAAACAAGCACGGAAATTATACACTAGCACCTCACAAATAGTGTTTAGATACTCACATCTCTCGGGTGTAATAAAGTATATATCACAATATGGAAATGGAAAACATCTCTCACTACCTGTCATAGCAAATAAATTACCATAGGCTTGGGAAAGGATCAAACCTCCACAACTTGGCGTAAGCACCTAGGATAAACTATCAAAGAGGTCTTTTAAAGGGTTATAACGTGAGGTGTAGGGATATGGTAAACACGGTTTTGTTGGATAAAGGCAATCTTTACTGGTGGCGAGTTAATCATCTTGGTAAATTACATATACAATGTGGTGTTGCTAAGCCAAGACTCGAATCGACTTAAGCTAATCAAAAACTAACAAAAACATAAAACAAACATAGAATGAAACGGGATGGTAGTCCGTATGTTTTTTTTTCTCTTTTTCTTTTTCTATATTTTTTTCTTTTTCTTGATTTTTGATTTTTTTTTTTTTATACACTCTTGCCCTACCATCCAAAATAATACATCATAGGAGATTTGCATTCCCCTTACACTTGAACTTTTACATACTTTACAAGTAACTATTCTAATGACTCGAATCAAGATAATCAAAACACTTGGAGTACTTTTTAAGATTAACGCGCATATGGGGTAATATATGATGTTCTTCCCCATTACTCCATAACAATAGTACTTTACCCATGAGTCCCAATCGTCCCAAAATAATATGTAAAAGATATGACTTGACTTTAGCAACTATGTAATCAATTAGACAATTAACTAAAGGTTTAAACAAATAACAATAATGCACTAAAGATGAGTGCATACACGGAAGGCTAAGGCGATTTGGGTGTACATTTGGGTTGGATTGTTAACAAATTCTTCCTTTAAGTAAAATGCTTAAAGTTAGAAACGAAAAGATAGACCCGGAGGGGTGTACTAGGGGTATCGTGTACTAATAATGAGTACAACGCAAAGGTGTGGGAAAAATTAATTGACTTTAATAGTCAAGGTAATTGACTTAAATGGTCAAGTAATTATGATACGGGTTTAACACAAGGGTGATCCTAATGCCTCTTATCATGTAGCAAATCCTACTACACGAATGTAGTCTCACTAGCGGTCTCGGGATGCATCACTAATGCAAGTTCTAGAATCTAAGTACTACCGGTACACTCATAAGCACTAATAATGAATGCTTTTCCTAAGAAATCTAAAGGCGAACCTCACATATTTGGGTGGAAATTTTTTTTTTGAGTGGTACGGTTTTTGTGCTAGTCATACAACTCCTATCCATGAGACGCTCATTAAGGCTAAAGCTTCACTCCTAAATGTTGTAAAAAATTTTAAATTTGGCGCTAAAATTGCACTGACAAGTATTTCTCTTAGTTTTATTACACACCTACCATTGAACAAACAAACTCAAGTGCAATTGCATTCTCTAAAGTATCATCATTTACCCTCCCCTTACACTTAGGCTGAACATTGTCCCCAATGTTTAATAAAAAGATGTAAAAGTAAATAAGGTAAAAGAATGAAAACAAATAGTCCCCTGATTCGTTCGATGTGGATAAACCGTTAACATGGTTAAATCCTCCTCCAAGAAAATGAACGTTAAAAGCTTCCCTTCCAAAATAATAAATCATCTTCTTGTCCAATATAACCTGTTAAACTTGAGAAAACAATCATAGCAAGCTCGCGTAAAATCTGCGGCAATCTATATATATAAGAATATAATGCTTGTGGAATGAATGTTTGTAGATTTCCTGGAATTTATAAAATTAAAGAATTAACAAAAACTTCAAGACTCCGTTAGAAAAACAAAACTTGAAAAATTTCCAAATTTTTACTCCTGACGCCGTCAGGTGTTAATCCTGACATCGTCAGAGTGTTCTGACAAAAATCTCATGTTAAGTTTCCAGAAAATTTCTGGAAAAACTTATGCCTTAATTCCTGGAATTTCCTGCAAAACATCATTATGACTCGATACAAGCATTTGATTCAAACAACTACTAATATACATGTTCATTTTAATATTGTTGTGGGTCATGTTCAATTCCGTTCTTAAAAACAAATTTAGATTTCCCTTACACTTATCTTTTGTGAAATACCTTTTATGAAGTTAAGACAACCAACAAAATAAAGCATTTTCACAATTTAGTATGAAACATGATCCACAAACAATAAAAATCAAGCATGCATATGGAAACAAATCAAACAAACAAACAAACAAAACAAAACAAATAAAACATGGGTTGCCTCCCAAGAAGCGCTTTTCTTTATTTACGAGTCTTGTAGCTAGACTCAAAGTCATGGGCTATCATGTGACCTCGTTATCGGTTCCTGTTCCTAGGTCATCCTCGATCTTGGTTTTGTATTCCGGACCTAGTTACAAGCATTCCTTGTAAAAACCAAATATTTTGTTCATGACATAGTCTACTCCTCTACGTCTATCCTCATCACTCCTATAGTAGACTGCTTGCTTGTGTTCCTTTTCGATGTTTGATAAAAGACGAATTGTTCAATCTTATAGGGCATTTGGTAAGCTATCTCATCGTTCTCATCCTTAAACCTAACTATCCCTAGAGACGGGTCATAATTCATCTTAGAAGCCTCAACAAACGGCTTTCCGAACACTACTTGACTTAGGCAACCATCTATTACCGGACGAATATCTTCTACAATCACAAAATCGGTAACATAAGTGAAATTTCCTACAAATACGTGCAATCCTTTCACTCATCCCACAAAGTTACTCATCCAACTCGTGTTGGGCATCATCCTATATCCAAGTTGCTTCTTCATTACCCAATTGTAATGGGTCCTAGTCATAATGTTTATGGGAGATCTAAGATCGATGTAGGCTTTCCACACATGCATATGCCCAATGTTGCATGGTATGTTGATGTTAGAGGGATCACCCGCTTTGATGATTGGTGAACCAAGGACGTATGGTGTCTCGGGGTCATCAAATAGATCCTTATGGTATTCCCGTTCTTCCTTGGTAGGTAACCTATCAAAGTATTCCTCTACATTTTCTACTTCCTCAACTTTCTCTTCCTTTTTCTCCACAAATTCCCTAATCTCATCCATATCATTCTTCCCTATCCTTATCGATTGGATTAATAGTGACGACATTAACAAAGTGGACATGCTTGGATGATGAGGGATCCTTAACTTGGGTTCCACTATTAGTGTTCCTAGTGTCTTTATTTGGTTTAGTTAGCAATTGGTTGTTGAGGGCTTTCAACAAGTTGTCGATTTTATTGGTAATCTCAGCTTGTTGTTGATTGAATTCGGATTCAAACTTAGCTATGTGGGCTTCTTGAGATGCCATAAATTTGGACATCAATCCTTCAAGATTATTGGTACTATCATAGTTGTTGGAAGGATTGTTGTTGAAAGTGCGGCTAGAGGGTGGACCGTTTGGTTGACAACGATTAGGTGGAGTGGAAGAATTGTTTTGGGGCATGTTTTGGTTTTGTTTCCACCTAAGGTTCGGGTGATTTTTCCAAGAGGAGTTGTATGAATCACCGTAAGGGTTTTGCTCGGGTTTGAAAGTGTACCACTTGTCTCCTGCTCCGTCGGTACGCGAGGATGCGTAATCCGCGAAAGCTTGTTCGGGGAGTTCCATGCAATCACTAGTGTCGTGGGGACCACTACATAATTTGCACAAAGAAGTGATTTTGTTCACTTGGCTTGAAGGTTTAGGAGCTTCGTAGGATTTCATGAGAAACTTGACTTGGTCTTCAAGTTCCATGATCCTACGGTCGGGAGTGCTTGAATTGTTCGAAGGCAAAGATATTGCCTTGACCGTTTTGTTAAAATCACGGGGATCATTCCAACTTTCGTTGTCATAGAGAGCAAGATCTTCTATGAGTTCCCATGATTCTTCCGCACTTAGATCACGAAGCTTGCCACCGGCCAATTGGTCAATGGTTTGCCTTGTGGAGAGATCGATATGGTCATAGAAAATTTGGACTTTGAGCCAAAGATCTATGCCATTATGAGGGACTTTTTGGAGTAAGTCCTTGAAATGAATCCATGCTTCATAGAGAATTTCACATTGACGTTGTTGGAACATCAAGATATCATTTCTAAGCTTAGTAGTTCTCCCCGGTGGGAAAAATTTCGCAAGGAAACGAGTGGTGAGATCATCCCAAGAGGTGATGGATCCCGCGGGTAAACGCTCAAGCCATTGACTAGCTTGGTCACGTAGAGAGAATTGGAAGAGACGCAATCGGGTCGTCTCTCGAGTTTCAACATCAAGATCTATGGAATCTACGATTTTTAGGAAATCCTTGAGATGTTGATTAGGATCTTCGGAACGAAGTCCATGGAATGCACATCCGCTTTGCACCAACCGGATGGTGTCAGATCGCAAGGGAGACACATTGGCTCCTTGAGTGAGCTCAATGGTGTTTCGATAGCCTTGGTGGCTAGGACGGGAGTACTCTCCTAAGGTTCGGGGTCTAGGAGGTTGGTTTGGTAGTGGTGGGTTTTGTGGGTGGTTTTGTTGTGGTGGGTTGATGGGATCAAAGAGATTACCACCTTCCATGATGGCGGATGGCAAAGGTTACGAACAAAGGAACGAAGAAAAAGATAGACTAAAGAAACCTATAAAAATAAAAATAAAAATCTTACTAGAAAGGAATCTAACAAGTAGACCTAATAAAAAGAAATTTCAACCTAGACAATAACTATTCCCTGGGATGCGGCGCCAAAAACTTGATGCGTGAAATTCCGCCCTCGCAAAAGGTTTTACCTCTCAAGGGATCTTAAGAAGCTTGCAATCCCCACCAGGCAGTGTTCCTGTTCGTTGTAGTATAGTATAGTGACAAGTACCGGGGGATTGATCGTTCAACTCAAAGAATAGTGTTTGCTAGGGTTAAAACTCAATAAAACTAGGTTTAGAGGTGAGAGATGATTCTTTTTGTATTTTTATATTTTAAATGAAAGCAAGTAAAATCTCGGTTTTTGGAAAGAGTGAGTGGAATTAGTTGCTAGTCAACTAACCCAATTAACTAAAGATGCAATCAAAATTAAATAAACTAAACTTAAACTAATTTGTGGTGTAAACAATAATGAGAGAAAATTGTGTTTACTTAGATTTCACTACTCCTTAGCTATCTTTTACAGGTTGATTAGCTTGTTACAATTGCATGGATGACGGGTTATATTCCTTAATACCATTCGTAGGGCCGTGTACAATCTTCCCTAACTCTATAAGCTTCTACCTCTTCCTATGTCTAGCCGACTACTAGCTCCTAACATGGCCTCATTAGTAGTTACCTACGCATTAAATACAACCAATATATCGTAGTACACCTCCGATCATGTTTCTTAAGACATTCAAACAAGTTACCAATTGGAAGTCTGCCAGTTTTCTTAAGCCTAACATCGAATTCATTCATCCACAAAAATTATAAACAAACAACCAACCCATAATCAATATCTAAGTTTCATTACATCTAAGCAAACACGAAGAAAACTTAGCCTAGCATGTTAAAGAGAAGACAAGCGTAAGATATAATCAAACAACACATAGACATATTGAATGATTTGATAAAGGACTTATCTTCAATTAAGCATGGAAGAAACAAAGGGTTGAAACCCTTGAAAAAGCTGTAAAATTCGTCTAGGGTTTACTCCCTTCAAAGTTGCACACAATGAATGAAAACTATAAAACTATATATAGATTTTGTCTCCTGACGGCGTTAAGAGGAATGTGTGACACCGTCAACTCGACGCCAAAACAAAATCGTATTGCCTAGATCCACTTCTGACGTCGTCACTCTTTGTAGGTTCTGGGCCGTCACTCTTTGCATTAACTCTTGATGGCCTTGACAATTTTATACGTGACGCCGTCACGACCCCTTCACAAAACATTTTGGCGCGTCACATGTATTTGATTTATCCACCCTTTTGTCAACTCATGAAGCCATCACTAGCAATATGTGACGCCGTCAAGTGCAATTTCCAGCATGCTTTTGAGACTTTGTCATTTTCTTCACTTTTTCACTACAAAAACGTCCAAAATGCTTCCTTTTGTAAAATTCCTCTCAAAAGTACCTAAAATGACAAAAGGAATGATTTAGGGCAATATTTGATCAAATAATCTCGACTTTGGCCTTAAATGACCCCCCAAAAGCGGTACACTTTTCGCTTCATCAAGATCCTTCTCTGTTTACCCGTTTTAGGTGAAAATTGTGGAGTACTTGTTGACATTTTGAATAAGAGAGAATGTGAATGACATGATTAACTCAATCAATGATAAATGCTTACAAACTAGTGATACTATAATATTGGGGTATGTATTCATTTTCTTGGTACCAACCAATTTTTCATGATATCAATAGGGAATTGTTCGATGTACTTCGGTTGTAGTTTCATACTACCAAAAAACATGTCAGCTATGCGCCAGTACTTTAGTAGAACCTAATGATTTGTGTTTGTGCAAAACAAAGCAGTTAGTAAAGAACGGGTATATCAAATCTCGGTAGGAAGTGAACACTACAAACCACTAAAAAATGAAATCTCTATATCACAGATGAAATATTGATGAAATTCGGGAGCATAGTAGATAAACTGTAGGCGAAATATTACTAAAGCTGAAATACAGCGCATAAAGCAGAGTTGAGCATTAAATTTTACCTAATAGGACGAGATACGTACAAACAGAACTAGGGAACCAATTTTCTACATATTTTCCTTTTTTTAATCTTTGGGTTACAATTGAGCTGAAAACCAATTCAAATCTCGACTTCCCTTGCATGGCTGGAAGCATTTCCATTATATACCCAAACTAAATTATTCACCAAAATCACTAAACCGCACGTATTTGGCATATGCATGTAATTTGTTTATTGAAAGCAAGTAAAAGATAGAATTACCCCAAAGCCGGCTATAGTTGACCCCTAACTAAACTATACTTATGTTGGAAATTAGTAGCTCATTAACATAGGTTGTAAAGAACGCGTAACGCACTGCACAACCAATGCAAAACTGGATGTAACAAAGTCACCTACTTCGAGTCCAAGAACCATGTGAAGCTTGATCAAGAGACCAAAAACATAAGTTTTCTAGAAGATATGTGTGTCTAACAAGAGTCTAGCTCGCTAAACCTTGAAAGTTACTATTTAAAATGCCTAAACTAGAGTACTGGACTGACGTAGAACCTTCATTGACCTAAAGGAACATGTTAATTTGGATAAAGCCGCGAAAGCAATCTAAAGACCATATTACTTATCGATAGGGCTCACTTTTAGTATGCAGGGCACAACTCTACATTTCCATATCAACATACATGCAGCTCAATCACGTAAATTGTATTTATAAATTATCTTGGGAGACTGTTGTGAAACATGATTTTAATATCTGTAAGCAAAATTATAACCTGAATTTTGTTAGAAGAACAAAGATGTCTTACTAGATTTGGCAATTACTTGAAAAGATTTCGATTGAGAGCTAGATACTTATCATATTTAATTGAGACCAATAAGTTAATACTTGTCTTCATATATTTTTTACATATGTCAGGAACAAAATTTAACTGCCAAATAATCACCGTCGAGTAAGATGATAATCTTGTCATGTTTAATTATAGATCATTTCAAATCAAACTTGTACAGAAGATAATCGGATACACAAAGAGGTTCTTAAGACTCTTGATGAGTAAAATACCAGTTTCAAACTTTTGACTTTCAGCCCTTGTATTCCTGGTTAAGCATATGTTCTGAAACAAATTTCAGAAACATTAATTACATCCAAATTATATGAGTCACATAAATCAGAATGTTAAACTACATGTATGATAACCGAGTCGTTGTACATTAGCCGATCACTACAAGACCACTTCCATGACTTAAGCGATTAACTTAAAGATCTGATTGCATACAATCTACATCTATTCTGGCCTTTCTGTCATCGTTATTACACTTGATATAAGTGATCTTTTGATTGAATTCATAAAGAGGTGGTGTCGAGCACTATTGCCAGTAACAAATCATAGGAAAATACCATCCCGAGAAATGCTACATCATCCTAAAATCCTTCATCTTATCTTCGTAATGCCACATGTCAGTCGTCCATTCAGCTAGAAAAAGGACTCACTCGATGACACTTCATTACATGATAGCCACATTACATTAGGATGATCAATAGGAAGATTTTAGGATAACTCATTTCTCTACCACCCTGTCTGTTCCAAAGATTCATGTTTGATTCGAGGGTCAGAGTCAAACTTACATATTCAAAACTTAAATATCAAATCCTTTTCCTATGGGTATTTGTGGTGGCCAATTTTAATTTCTCGTCATCTTTCTGGAAGCACATAGATTTCAGATAGTTTGAATAGTCAAATTGTAACATTTTCTTAGAATTCCAGTCTGGACGACTTCTTTATTATTGTTGTTGTTGTTGTTGTTGTTGTTGTTGTTGTTGTTGTTGTTGTTGTTGTTGTTGTTGACTTGATGTATATATTTACACGTTATATATTACTTTATGGCAGGCGTACAAGATCACTATCATGCCCCTTTTGCCGAGTCAGTCTAAAACGGGTTGACTCAAGCGAGCTGTGGACCTATGTTGACTATAAAGAAGCGGTTGATATGACCACAATAACCAAAGAAAATCTGAAAAGATTCTTCATGTACATAGACAAGCTCCCGCTCGTTGTTCCTGACTCAAATTTTGACACATATGATTCGCATTTGATGTAACCACCTTAACCCCTGCGTTGGTTGATGAGGCGAAAAATGACCCGTTTTTAAGGGGTCATTTAAGCCGGAATTGGAATTTATTTGATCAAATATTGCCCTAAATCATTCCTTTTGTGATTTTAGATACTTTTGGAGTGAATTCTGGAAAAGGAAGCATTTCGGACGTTTTTGGAGCATAAAAGTGAAGAAATGGCAAAGTCTTAATTTTTCTTGATGGGAACAGTACCTGACGGCGTCAAGAGCAAATT
This sequence comes from Artemisia argyi, assembly GCA_030686995.1. NCBI lineage: Eukaryota > Viridiplantae > Streptophyta > Magnoliopsida > Asterales > Asteraceae > Artemisia > Artemisia argyi. The sequence continues at coordinate 239,563 of JARVZY010002810.1, forward strand.
TGTGACGGCGTCAGGAGCAAAAATGATGACGGCCCAAAGAAAATGTGACGGCGTCAGAACAAGGCCGTCAAGAATAAAAGTGGTGACAGCCCAGAACAGAAATACACATGACGGCGTCAGATCTGGATCTAGGCAGTCCGAGAATTTTATTGGCGGCGAGATGACGGCGTCAGAAATTTCTTCTTGATGCCGTCACCTCATGAAATCTATATATACTTTTCTAATTTTCATTCATTAAGTGTGGAACTTAAGAGGAGAATTTTAGGGTCGAACTTAATAAACCCTAGCTCATTTGTAACAGTATTTTCAAGGGTTTTCACCCCTTGAAACCCTTCATGTTCAATTGAGATAAGTTTCCTTTCAATTCATTCAATATGTCTATGTGTTATTTGAATATATCTTACACTTGTCTTGATTTTAACATGCTAGGCTAGATCTTTTGTATGTTTGCTTAGATGTAATGAAACCTAGATGTGGATTATAGGTTGATTGCTTGTTTATAGTTATAATGGATGAATAATTTCAATGTTAGGCTTAAGAAAATTGGCAGATATCCATTGTGTAACTTGCTTGAACGTCTTAAGATACATGAACCGATGTGTACTAGGTTTTTATGGTTGTATTTAATGCATGAGCGAATTATAGTGATCCCATGTTAGGAGCTTTTTGCAGGCTCGACATAGGAGTGAAGTAGGAGCTTATAGAATTGGGGAAGTAAGTACGCCACCCCATGATTGGTATTAAGGAATATAACCCGTCATCCACGCAACTGTAACAAATAATTAACCTGTAAAAGATATCTAGGGAGTAGTGAAATCTAAGTAAACACAACTCTCCCAATTACTGTTCACACCACACTAGGTTAATTAGCTTTATTTACATTTCTGTTATTTTATTTTGATTGCATCTTAGTTATTGGGTTAGTTGACTAGCAACTAATTCCGCCCACTCTTCCAAAACCCGAGATTTTTACTTGCTTTTATAAAATAAAAAAATACAAAAAGAATCATCCCTCACCTCTAGACCTAGTTTTTAGGCTTTCTAATCCTAGCGACACTTTTCCTTAGTTGAACGATCAATCCCCCGGTACTTGTCACTATACTATACTACAACGATCAGGTACACTACCTGGTGGGGGTTGTAAGCTTCTCGAGATCCCTCGAGAGGTAAAGCCTGGTGCAATTCCCACGCATCAAGTTTTTGGCGCCGCTGCCGGGGAATAGTTATTGTCTAGGTTAGAATTTCTTTTTATTAGGTCTACTTGCTAGATTCCTTTCTAGTAAGATTTTATTTTTATTTTTAGGTTTTATTTAGTCTATCTTATTTCTTCGTGCCTTTGTTCGTAATCTTTTACCATCCGACATCATGGAAGGTGGTAACATCTTTGAACCCATCAACCCACTTCAACAAAACCACCCACAAAACCCACCACTAGCTAACCAACCTCTTAGGCCCCGAACCCTAGGAGAGTATTCTCGTCCTAGCCACCAAGGCTACCGAAACACCATTGAGCTCACCCAAGGAGCCAATGTGTCACCCTTGCGATCCGTGATGAGGCGAAAAATGAACCACTTTTAGGGGGGTCATTTAAGCCCTGAATTGAATTTATTTGATCAAATATTACCATAAATCGTTCCTTTTGTGATTTTACGTACTTTGGGAGAGAAATCTGGAAAAGGAAGTAATTCGGACGTTTTTGGAGCATAAAAGTGAAGAAAACGCCAAAGTCTTAATTTTCCTTGCTGAGAACAGTAGGTGACGGCGTCAAGAAGGAATTTCTGACGGCGTCAAGAGTAATTTCCATGACGACCCAGTACAGAATTGAATGCGTCACGAAGTAGGGCGTCAAGAGTAAAATGCATGACGGCCTGGAAATGCATAACACATGACGGCGTCAAAAGTAGATCAAGGCAGTCCGAGAAGTATTTTGGCGGCGAGATGACGGCGTCACAAATTTGTTCTTGACACCGTCAGACCCTATTTCCTATATATAGTTTTCTAATTTTCACATTAAAAAAAAGAGAAGTTTTGGAGAAACCCTAAGTACGAACTTGGTACGAATTTTACAAGTTTTTCAAGGGTTCTTAGCCCTTGATCCCTTTCATGTGTAATTGAGATAAGTATTCTTTTAATTCAATCAATATGTCTATGTGTTGGTTGTCTATATCTTGTTCTTGTCTTAATTCTACCATGCTAGGCTAGATCTATCTTGTGTTTGCTTGGATCTAATGAAACCTAGATGTTAATTATGTGTTGATTACTTGTTTATGGTTGTATTGGATGAATGAATTCGATGTTAGGCTTAAGAAAACTGGCAGATCTCCAAATGGTAACATGCTTGAACGTCTTAGGAAACATGAACTGACGTGCACTAGGTTTTATTGGTTGTATTTAATGCATGAGTAAATTCTAATGATCCCATGTTAGGAGCTTCTTAGCCGGCTCGACATAGGAGTGAAGTAGGCACTCATAGGATTGGGGAATTAAGTGCGCCACCCCATGAATGGTATTAAGGAATACAATCCGTCATCCACGCAACTATAACAAGTAATTAACGTGTAAAATATATCTAGGGAGTAGTGAAATCTAAGTAAACACATTTTCTCCACTTATTGCTCACAACCTTAGTATAATTTAGTTTATTTTCATTTTTAGTATTTTATTCTGATTGCATCTTTAGTATTGGGTTAGTTGACTAGCAACTAATTCCGCCCAAATCCTTCAAACCCGAGATTTTTACTTGCTTTCTAAAAAATATAAAAATACAAAAATAATCATCTCTCATCTTTAGAACTAGTATTTAGGTTTTCTAATCCTAGGAACACTATTCCTAGCTGAATGATCAATCCCCTGGTACTTGTCACTATACTATACTACAACGATCAGGTACACTGCCTGGTGGGGGTTGTAAGCTTCTCAAGATCCCTTGAGAGGTAAAGCCTGGTGCGATTCCCACTTATCAAGTTTTTGGCGCCGCAGCCTGGGGAATAGTTATTGTCTAGGTTAGAATCTCTTTTTATTAGGTCTACTTGCTAGATTCCTTTCTAGTAAGGTCTTATTTTTATTTTTAGGTTTTCTTTAGTCTATCTTATTTCTTCGTGTTTTTGTTTGTACTAGTGTGGTCTTTATGGAATCAGAGAGTCGCCGTTTAGAAATTAGCAAGAGGCTAATTGCGCATAAAAGAAGAAAGAGAGAAGCTAACACATTTAAGAAATTCATTAAGCCTCTCCAAATGAAAATTGAGTTTACAAACTTCGCTCCAACCCCGGATGAATTGAGTTACCACAAGTTCCTCTTACAACATCCTTGCCCCTCAAAATATAGAAAGACACCATGGGTTAGGAGGCATAACTTCAGGAACATAAAAATTCCTTGCATGATTGGGTACATGTCTAGAGAGCATACATACATTGACTTAAAAGCACCCATGAATATCATGTCTAGGCTCTATTACAATTGGATAATGAACGAAAGGTTAAGCCCTAGAAAAGACCCTTACAATTCTAATAGGCTATGTAACTTTGTCAGGAGAGTTAATGGGGTACACATCTTTTTAGGAAATTTTACTTATCAATGTGACTTCGTAATCCTAGAAGATGTTAGAGGCATTATTGATCCACACCTTGGAGAAGTAGTTTTAGGACAACCTTTTGTTGAGAAAACTAAGATGTATTACGACCATGAGAAGGGGATAGCTCAGTTTACTGATGGGATAGAGAAGGTCACTTTTATGATGCCTCACATGAAGGAAGAATTAAAGGACATCAAGAATCTACAGATTGATGAAATTCTACCCTGTGAGGTTAAGGAAGATGGAATCACTGATGAAGCCTATTATGAGAGGAGGAGAACATACTATTCGGGTTGCATGAATCTAGGCCCGGAATACAAGTGTGATGAGAATTGGGTTAGATGTTTTGAGTTAGCACAAAAGTGGGAAAGGAAAACATAACCCATGACCTTGAGTCTAGCTACAAGACTCGTAAATAAAGAAAAGCGCTTCTTGGGAGGCAACCCATGTTTTGTGTGATTTTATTTTGATTGTTTGTTATTTGCTTCCGTATGCATGCTTTATTTCTATTGTTGGTAGATCATGTTTCTCAATTAAATAGTGGAAATACTTTACTTTGTTGTTTTGGCCTAGTCTTAACTCCACCTAAAAGTATTTTTTGCAAAAGATAAGTGTAAGGGGAAACCCCAAATATGTTTTTAAGAAACAAACCGATCATGATTCTCCACAATATTAAATGAACATGTATATTTGTATTTGTTAGAGTCAAATGCTTGTATTGAGTCATAATGAAGTTTTGCAGGATTTTCCAGAAAGTAGGACCAAGTTTTTCCAGAAATTTTCCGGAAACTTAACATAAGAATTTCGGCAGGTCACTTCTGACGGCGTCACATGTAAAAAATCTGGAAATTTTACCGATTTTGTTTTTCTAACGGAGTCTTATGGTTTTTGTGAATTATTAAGTTTTATAATCTCCAGGAAATCTGCAAACTTCATTCCACAAGCATTATATCTTATTTTGTTTTCTAGGATTTAGTAACTTATATAGGATGCCGCCGATTTTATGCGAGGTTGTCTTGTCTATTTTCTCAGGATTCACAGGTTATGTATGACAAGAAGATGATTTATATTCTGGAAGGGAAGCTTTGATTGTTCATTTTCTTGGAGGAAGATTTAACCTGGCCACATTATTATTATCCATACCGAGCGAATCAGGGGAGTATTTGATGTCATTCTTTTTACTTATTTCACTTTTACATTCTTTACTTGAACATTGGGGACAATGTTCATCTTAAGTGTAAGGGGAGGGTAAAATGATGATACCTTACATGTACAGTTTCGCTTGAGTTTGTTTTGTTTGATGGTAAATGTGTAATAAAACTATGAGAAATACTAGTTAGTGTAATTTTAGCGCCAAATTTAAAATTTTTTACAACATTTAGGAGTGAAACTTTAGCCATAGCAAGCGTCTCATGGATAGGAGATTGTATGACTAGCACATAACCGTATATTCAGAAAAATTTTCCACCCAAATATGTGAGGTTCGCCTTTAGATTTGATAGGAAAAGCATTTACTATTAATGCTTATGAGTGTACCGGTAGCATTTAGATTCTAGAACTTGCGTTAGTGATGCATCCCGAGACCACTAGTGAGACTACATTCGTGTGGTAGGATTTACTACATGATAAGAGGCATTAGGATCACCCTTGTGTTAAACCCGTATCATAATTACTTGACCATTTAAGTCATATTACTTGGCTAGTTAAGTCAACTAATTTTTCCCACACCTTAGCGTTGTACTCATTTTTAGTACACGAAACCCCTAGTACACCCCTCCGAGCCTATCTTTTCGTTTCTAACTTTAAGCATTTTACTTAAAGGAAGAATTTGTTACACCCCACTTAAATGTACAACCAAATCGCCTTAGCCTTCCGTGTATGCGCTCATTTTTAGTGCATTATTGTTATTTGTTTAAACCCTAAGTTAACTATCTAATTGATTACATGGTTGCTATGTCGAGTCATATCCTTGTACATATTGTTTTGGGACGATTGGGACTCATGGGTAAAGTACTTATTTATGGAGTAATGGGGAAGAACATCATTTATTACCCCCGTATGTGCGTTAATCTTAAAAGTACTCCAAGTGTTTTGATTTTCTTAATTCGAGTCATTAGATTAGTTTATTGTAAAGTATGTAAAGATTCAAGTGTAAGGGGAATGTTCATTCCCTATGATGTATTATTTTGGATGGTAGGGTAAAAGTGTATGCAAAAAAAAATTAAAAAAAATAATAAAAGAAAAAAAGAAAAAAAAATCGAAAAATCAAGAAAAAGAAAAGAAAAAAAAATAGAAAAAGGAAAAAGAGAAAAAACATACGGACTACCATCCCTTTTCATTCTATGTTCATTTTATGTTTTTGTTATTTTTCATTTATTAGCTTAAGTCGAGTCGAGTCTTGGCTTAGCACCGCCATATGTACATGTAATTAACCAAGATTGTTAGCTCGCCACCAGTAAAAACTTCATTTATCCAAAAAAACCGTGTATTTCATATCCCTACACCTAACGTTACAACCCTTTAAAAGACATCTTTGATAGTTTATCCTAGGTTCTTACGCCATGTGGTGGAGGTTTGATCCTTTCCCAAGCCTATGGTAATCTATTTTGCTATGACAGGTAGTGAGAGATATCTTCCGTTTCCATATTGTAATTTATACTTTATTACACCCGAGAGATGTGAGTATCTAAACACTATTTGTGAGGTGCTTGTGTATGACCTCCGTGCTTGTCTTTGGTCTTTAGTGGAACGATTATTTGTTGTAATTACTTTTATATTAGTGTTAAATGACCCCTAACTTGTATTTTGAGTCGAATAAAAGCGCATTTGCTTGAGGACAAGCAAATCTCAAGTGTAAGGGTATATGATGAGGCGAAAAATGAACCACTTTTAGGGGGTCATTTAAGCCCGGAATTGAATATATTTGATCAAATATTACCCTAAATCGTTCCTTTTGTGATTTTAGGTACTTTGGGAGAGAAATCTGGAAAAGGAAGCAATTCGGACGTTTTTGGAGCATAAAAGTGAAGAAAACGCCAAAGTCTTAATTTTCCTTGCTGAGAACAGTAGGTGACGGCGTCAAGAAGGAATTTCTGATGGCGTCAAGAGTAATTTCCATGATGACCCAGTACAGAATTGAAGGCGTCACGAAGTAGGGCGTCAAGAGTAAAATGCATGATGGCCTGGAAATGCATAACACATGACGGCGTCAAAAGTAGATCAAGGCAGTCCGAGAAGTATTTTGGCGGCGAGATGACGGCGTCACAAATTTGTTCTTGACGCCGTCAGACCCTATTTCCTATATATAGTTTTCTAATTTTTCACATTAAAAAAAGAGAAGTTTTGGAGAAACCCTAAGTACGAACTTGGTACGAATTTTACAGGTTTTTCAAGGGTTCTTAGCCCTTGATCCCTTTCATGTGTAATTGAGATAAGTATTCTTTTAATTCAATCAATATGTCTATGTGTTGGTTGTCTATATCTTGTTCTTGTCTTAATTCTACCATGCTTGGCTAGATCTATCTTGTGTTTGCTTGGATCTAATGAAACCTAGATGTTAATTATGTGTTGATTACTTGTTTATGGTTGTATTGGATGAATGAATTCGATATTAGGCTTAAGAAAACTGGCAGATCTCCAAATGGTAACATGCTTGAACGTCTTAGGAAATATGAACTGACGTGCACTAGGTTTTATTGGTTGTATTTAATGCATGAGTAAATTCTAATGATCCCATGTTAGGAGCTTCTTAGCCGGCTCGACATAGGAGTGAAGTAGGCACTCATAGGATTGGGGAATTAAGTGCGCCACCCCATGAATGGTATTAAGGAATACAATCTGTCATCCACGCAACTATAACAAGTAATTAACGTGTAAAATATATCTAGGGAGTAGTGAAATCTAAGTAAACACATTTTCTCCACTTATTGCTCACAACCTTAGTATAATTTAGTTTATTTTCATTTTTAGTATTTTATTCTGATTGCATCTTTTGTATTGGGTTAGTTGACTAGCAACTAATTCCGCCCAAATCCTTCAAACCCGAGATTTTTACTTGCTTTCTAAAAAATATAAAAATACAAAAATAATCATCTCTCATCTTTAGAACTAGTATTTAGGTTTTCTAATCCTAGCGACACTATTCCTAGCTGAACGATCAATCCCCCGGTACTTGTCACTATACTATACTACAACAATCAGGTACACTGCCTGGTGGGGGTTGTAAGCTTCTCAAGATCCCTTGAGAGGTAAAGCCTGGTGCGATTCCCACGTATCAATCCGACATCATCCGGTTGGTGCAAAGCGGATGTGCATTCCATGGACTTCGTTCTGAAGATCCTAATCAACATCTCAAGGACTTCCTTAAAATCGTAGATTCTATAGACCTTGATGTTACAACTAGAGAGACAACCTGATTACGCCTATTCCAATTCTCTCTACGTGATCAAACTAGTCAATGGCTTGAACGTTTACCCACGGGATCCATCACCTCATGGGATGATCTCACCACTCGTTTCCTTGCTCAATTTTTCCCACCGGGGAGAACTACCAAGCTTAGAAATGATATCTTGATGTTCCAACAACGTCAAGGTCAAACTCTATATGAAGCATGGACTCGTTTCAAGGACTTACTCCAAAAAGTCCCTCATCATGGCATAGATCTTTGGCTCCAAGTCCAAATCTTCTATGACCATATCGATCTCTCCACAAGGCGAACCATTGACCAATTGGCCGGTGGTAAGCTACGTGATCTAAGTGCGGAAGAATCATGGGAACTCATAGAAGATCTTGCTCTCTATGACAACGAAAATTGGAATGATCCCCGTGATTTGAACAAAACGGTCAAGGCAATATCTTTGCCTTCGAACAATTCTAGCACTCCTGACCGTAGGATCATGGAACTTGAGGACCAAGTCAAGTTTCTCATGAAATCTTACGAAGCTCCTAAGCCTTCAAGCCAAGTGAACAAAATCACTTCTTCATGCGAATTATGTAGTGGTCCCCATGACACTCGTAATTGTGTGGAACTCCCCGGAACAGCTTTTGCGGACTACGCATCCTCGCGTACCGACGAAGCGGGAGATAAGTGGTACATTTTCAAACCCGAGCCAAACCCTTACGGTGATTCCTACAACCCTTCTTGAAAAAATCACCCGAACCTTAGGTGGAAACAAAACCAAAACAATTCTTCCAATCCGTCTAACCGTTACCAACCAAACGGTCCACCCTCCAACCGTACTTTCAACAAAAATCCTTCTAACAACTATGGTACTACCAACAATCTTGAAGGATTGATGTCTAAGTTTATGGCATCTCAAGAAGCTCGCATATCTAAGTTTGAAGCCGATTTCAAACAAAAGCAAAGCGAGATGACCATCAAAATTGACACATTGTTGAAAGTTCTCAATGACCGAGAAATAGGAGCACTCCCAAGCGACATGGTCAAGAACCCCGAAACTAAACGTTAATTCCATATCATCAGTTTCGTCACCCACTTCTTGTCCACAATACTACTCGGTTAAATCAACGAGCACGTGTTTCAAGCAAAACCAAATTCTTCAAAAGGACCAATCAAATAAAACACCCGATACAAAACCGGCCAAAAGCATAGTTGAAACACCTCCTACGCAAGACCTTGACGATGAATTCAAGGAGCTTCACCTTGAACGCCCCGTCATTGATGTCTTAGCCCGTGCTCCCTACTATAGTGCCCTCCTAGAAAAATATGAGAAATTTAAACTAGGTAAAAATGGGACCGCCTTCGTTCAAAACAAGTTGCCTAAAAAGCTTGATGATCCGGGTATATTTGTTTTGTCTTGTAAGATAGGAAGATCCGAAGCTTTCGACACACTAGCCGATTTAGGGTCAAGCCTCAACTTGATTCCCTTATCCCTTTTCACCACTCTCAAGCTAGGAAAGTTAGAGGAGACGGAGGTATTAATTGGTTTAGCGGATGGGAGTATTACCCACCCAGTTGGGATGATCAAGGATGTAGTTGTTCACGTAGGGAAGTTAACTATTTTAGCGGATTTCCACGTCCTAGATATGGTTAGTGATACTACATGCCCTTTATTAGTAGGAAGATGATTTTTAGCAACCGCTAGCGCCATGATAGATTGTAAGGAGTCTAAGATAGCGGTAGGTGAGGGCGATACTTGGTCGGTATATGATGTTAAGAAACATAGCTACGATTGTGAGGATGAGCCGACATCACATTCGGTAGAGATGAATAAGAGACCATTTAGATATGGACCTTGGATAGAAAGAAACTTTATAGGACCCCAACGCCCATTCTACCTAGAAAAAGATTTCATCGATAAAACACATTCGGTGGAACAACTCATAGCTAGAGATGAAGAGCTAGACCCTTTTGAGGACCCCCTAGTCTTTAGGAAAATGATTGAGTTTTTAAGCGTAATGCCTATTAACATTGAGATGAACAAGTGGAAGAGAGAGGGGGATAACTGTAAATGGAGGTGGGACAAGCCACCTAAGCAAGGTGACGGATCATGGCATATGAAGATGATTTTATATGATCCGGATGGAGAAAAGTTTGAAAGGTCATACCGTACTAAGAAAACTGATAGGAAGTTGAAACCTAAGTTTGATCCCAAAGATGTCCTCAATGAGGAACTCACCCATGTCACGTAGCCCATAACCTTGAGTCTAGCTACAAGACTCGTAAATAAAGAAAAGCGCTTCTTGAGAGGCAACCCATGCTTTGTGTGATTTTTATTTTATTTGATTGTTATTTGTTTCCGTATGCATGCTTTATTTTTATTGTTGGTAGATCATGTTTCAAACTAAAATGGTGAAAATACTTTATTTTGTCGTTTGGCTTAGTCTTAACTTCATCCAAAGGTATTTCGCAAAAGATAAGTGTAAGGGGAAACCCCAAATATGTTTTTAAGAAACAAAACCGATCATGATTCTCCACAATATTAAATGAACATGTATATTCGTATTTGTTAGAGTCAAATGCTTGTATCGAGTCATAATGATGTTTTGCAAGATTTTCCAGGAAGTAGGACAAAGTTTTTCCAGAAATTTTCCGGAAACTTAACATAAAGATTTCTGCAGGTCACTTCTGACGGCGTCAGGAAGAAATTCCTGACGGCGTCACGTGTAAAAATCTGGAAATTTTGCCAGTTTTGTTTTTCTAACGGAGTTTTAAAGTTTTTTTTTGAATCTTTAGTTTTATAATCTCCAGGAAATCTGCAAACATTCATTCCACAAGCATTATATTTTACTTTGTTTTCTAGGATTTGTTAGCATATATAGATTGCCGCCGATTTTACGCGAGGTTGCCTCGTTTGTTTTCTCAGGTTTAACAGGTTATATATGACAAGAAGATGATTTATATTTCTGGAAGGGAAGCTTTGATTGTTCATTTTCTTGGAGGAAGATCTAACCTTGTTACCACACTATCCATACCCAGCGAATCAGGGGAGTATTTGATTTCATTCTTTTACCTGTTTTACTTTTACAATCTTTAATTGAACATTGGGGACAATGTTCATCCTAAGTGTAAGGGGAGGGTAAATGATGATACCTTATAGATAAACTTGCACTTGAGTTTGTTTGTTTGATGGTAGGTGTGTAGTAAAACTATGAGAAATACTTGTTAGTGTAATTTTAGCGCCAAATTTAAAAATTTTTACAACATTTAGGAGTGAAACTTTAGCCATAGCAAGCATCTCATGGATAGGAGTCGTATAACTAGCACAAAACCGTATCATTCAGAAAAATTTTCCACCCAAATATGTGAGGTTCGCCTTTAGATTTGATAGGAAAAGCATTCACTATTAGTGCTTATGAGTGTACCGGTAGCATTTAGATTCTAGAACTTGCGTTAGTGATGCATCCCGAGACCGCTAGTGAGACTACATTCATGTAGTAGGATTTACTACATGATAAGAGGCATTAGGATCACCCTTGTGTTAAAGCCGTATCAATTACTTGACCATTTAAGTCATATTACTTGGCTAGTTAAGTCAATTAATTTTTCCCACACCTTAGCGTTGTACTCATTTTTAGTACACGATACCCCTAGTACACCCCTCCGAGCCTATCTTTTCGTTTCTAACTTTAAGCATCTTACTTAAAGGAAGAATTTTTTACAACCCACTTAAATGTACACCCAAATCGCCTTAGCCTTCCGTGTATGCACTCATCTTTAGTGCATTATTGTTACATGTTTAAACCCTTAGTTAATTATCTAATTGATTACATGGTTGCTAAGTCGAGTCATATCCTTGTACATATTGTTTTGGAAAGATTGGGACTCATGGGTAAAGTACTTGTTTTATGGAGTAATGGGGAAGAACATCATTATATTACCCCCATACGTACGTTAATCTTAAAAGTACTCCAAGTGTTTTGATTATCTTGATTCGAGTCATTAGATTAGTTTATTGTAAAGTATGTAAAAATTCAAGTGTAAGGAGAATGTTCATTCCCTATGATGTATTATTTTGGATGGTAGGGTAAGAGTGTATGCAAAAAAAAAGAACAAAAATATATATATATCTATCTATATATATATATATATATATATATATATATATATATATATATATATATATATATATATAGAAAAAGAAAAGAGAAAAAACATACGGACTACCATCCCGTTTCATTTTATGTTTGTTTTATGTTTTTATTATTTTTCATTTATTAGCATAAGTCGAGTCTAGTCTTGGCTTAGCAACGCCATATTCTACATGTAATTAACCAAGATTATTAACTCGCCACCAGTAAAGATTGCCTATATCCAACAAAACCGTGTATTCCATATCCCTACACCTAACATTATAACCCTTTGAAAGACCTCTTTGATAGTTTATCCTAGGTGCTTACGCCATGTGGTAGAGGTTTGATCCTTTCCCAAGCCTATGGTAATCTATTTTGCTATGACAGGTAGTGAGAGATGTTTTCCATTTCCATATTGTGATATATACTTCATTACACCCGAGAGATGTGAGTATCTAAACACTATTTGTGAGGTGCTAGTGTATGACCTCCGTGCTTGTCTTTGGTCTTTAGTGGAACGATTATTTGTTGTAATTACTTTTATATTAGTGTTAAATGACCCCTAACTTGTATTTTGATTAGAATAAAAGCACATTTGCTTGAGGACAAGCAAATCTCAAGTGTAAGGGTATATGATGAGGCGAAAAATGACCCGTTTTTAGGGGGTCATTTAAGCCGAAATTGGAATTTATTTGATCAAATATTGCCCTAAATCGTTCCTTTTGTGATTTTAGGTACTTTTGGAGTGAATTCTGGAAAAGGAAGCATTTCGGACGTTTTTGGAGCATAAAAGTGAAGAAAACGGCAAAGTCTTAATTTTCCTTGCTGGGAACAGTACCTGACGGCGTCAAGAGCAAATTTGTGACGGCGTCAGGAGCAAAAATGATGACGGCCCAGAGAAAACGTGACGGCGTCAGAACAAGGCCGTCAAGAGTAAAAGTGGTGACGGCCCAGAACAGAAATACACATGACGGCGTCAGATCTGGATCTAGGCAGTCCGAGAATTTTATTGGCGGCGAGATGACGGCGTCAGAACTTTCTTCTTGAAGCCGTCACCTCATGAAATCTATATATACTTTTCTAATTTTCATTCATTAAGTGTGGAACTTAAGAGGAGAATTTTAGGGTCGAACTTAATAAACCCTAGCTCGTTTGTAACAGTATTTTCAAGGGTTTTCACCCCTTGAAACCCTTCATGTTCAATTGAGATAAGTTTCCTTTCAATTCATTCAATATGTTTATGTGTTGTTTGAATATATCTTATGCTTGTCTTGATTTTAACATGCTAGGCTAGATCTTTTGTGTGTTTGCTTAGATGTAATGAAACCTAGATGTTGATTATAGGTTGATTGCTTGTTTATAGTTGTAATGGATGAATGATTTCAATGTTAGGCTTAAGAAAACTGGCAGATCTCCATTGTGTAACTTGCTTGAACGTCTTAAGATACATGAACCGATGTGTACTAGGTTTTTATGGTTGTATTTAATGCATGAGCGTATTATAGTGATCCCATGTTAGGAGCTTCTTGCAGGCTCGACATAGGAGTGAAGTAGGAGCTTATAGAATTGGGGAAGTAAGTACGCCACCCCATGATTGGTATTAAGGAATATAACCCGTCATCCACGCAACTGTAACAAATAAGTAACCTGTAAAAGATATCTAGGGAGTAGTGAAATCTAAGTAAACACAACTCTCCCAATTACTGTTCACACCACACTAGTTTAATTAGCTTTATTTACATTTCTGTTATTTTATTTTGATTGCATCTTAGTTATTGGGTTAGTTGACTAGCAACTAATTCCGCCCACTCTTCCAAAACCCGAGATTTTTACTTGCTTTTATAAAATATAAAAATACAAAAAGAATCATCCCTCACCTCTAGACCTAGTTTTTAGGCTTTCTAATCCTAGCGACACTATTCCTTAGTTGAACGATCAATCCCCCGGTACTTGTCACTATACTATACTACAACGATCAGGTACACTGCCTGGTGGGGGTTGTAAGCTTCTCGAGATCCCTCGAGAGGTAAAGCCTGGTGCAATTCCCACGCATCATTGGTACTAATTTACATATCTACCCCCTTCCGTCAAATGAAGAACACCCAAGATTCTTTTGGGTTTGGTTAGGATATTAGAAATGAAATGGTTTGTTCTCGGTTGTTATTTAGATGAACCCGACCCAATGTTTGATGTGGGCACGGGGTTGAAGCTCAGATAGTTTTACTTGCAACATAAAAAAGTTGTGGTAATTGTATTAAGTAAATATGTATATGCTTGAATGGTAAAATGTCTATTCCCTGGGTGCTTACACCCTGGATGTTATAAATCCGAATCCTACTCTATGCCGATTGTATGTATAGATCTGGATTGGTGATAAGGAGCATGACTAAGTGGTAGTTTAATAACATCTATTAGTTTCATGTTTCATACACCAACAAATATACTGCTAGTTGCATACCCTTTTTTTTCTTTTTTTTTTCTAAGTATACTTGTGCTTAAAGTAAACAATAACGACTGCGACTTTTTATACCTTTATGTATCGTGGGTTGCAACTTAAATGATAAAATGTGGAAGGCATATCTTCTTCATCGGTTGGTCAAATGATAACAACATTTATCACTAAGAGCTATGGTTAACAACCAACATCATAAAACTAAAGTAAACATACGTAATAATAGCAAAGTTATTTTTAGCTTTTAAAACCAATAAATGGAGTGAAATATAATTGTATATGAAGGAAAGTAGAAGATAAATAAGTGGTCGATGGTGATTATGTTTGAACATAGTATTATAGCTTGTTAACACTATTCATTACTTTGCAACATAATTGAAACATGATGTTAGAAGATTTCTGAATATTAGGATGGAATACTAAACATAAAGTTGAATTTCACTTATTAAAACATTGTAGGGATCACTAGCACTTCAAACTCCCGTAGTTGACTCTGGTCTCTGGCCCATAAATTTTCTTCATAAATATCTTTACATATATATGAGACAAGATTTGGGTTGTACTTGATGCTTTGAAAGCTGTACAATGAGAGGGAAATGCCACTTGGCACTTAGAAACGCCACTTGGCACTACACTGCTGACTGAATAAATCATATAAAGGCCACTTGGCATGCCACGTTGTCCAATTTTGCTATCCCGAAATTAAAAAATTTGCTACCTGTGGGAATCAAACCCTGGTCTATACTCCCATTCAACATAATGTCCAACCACTAGACCAAAGTGATTTTTGTAAAACAATTTGAAAAACAAAATCCATAAGGGCTTGAATATTTTCTTATGCTAAAATTTATCCCTCTCTTCAACCGAATATCAATACTTCCCTAAAATTTCTCCCTCTCTTCAACCGAATATCAATACTTCCCTAATTCACTCACCAAGCAATCAATATGGTTCGATTTCAATTTGAAAATCATATCACAAAAATCACGGATGATTTCAAAATCAAAATATTTTACACATTTATCTCAAAACCCTAAATTGATCCATTTGCATTTTGAAAATCATATCACAAATATCACCTATGAATTCAATGGAAAACGGATTCAATTGAAACTGCTCATAACTCATTATTAGGTAATTTGTATTGCATCATCAGTAATCACCCAGATTCAATATCAGGTAATATTTATTTTTAGGTTTTGTTCAAATGATTTGAAGGCAGAATGGAACATGTTTGATGAAATGTCTAAGAGAAAGGTATTTTAGGGCTTTCTATATATGATTTCAATTTTTATTTTGATTATGGGTTTTAGCAATTTTGAATTTTGATTGGTTGTATAATCCATAGTTCGCATTAACATCATCCTGTAATTTTGCTACACTTTTAGATAATTAATATTGTTTTGAACGATTTGAGGGCTTAATGATATGTGCAAGTTGTTTTAGTAACGACACTACGGTCGGGCTATAGAACACGGGTCATAAGTGAATCCCTAAACCACATAATCAAAAGCTATAATACAAAAATGAAAATTGCAATGATCAGTTTTGAGTATTTGAGTAAAACCAATATTATGCCTTTGATTATGTGGCTCAAAAAACCCGAAAACTCATTCAGTGATGGATTTCATTGATTTAATTAATGTTTAACATGCTTTAGTTATTGGAGCCATGTTTCCATTTTATCGTGGGCATTCTGAGAAAGGAAATATTGATCACAAGCCACGGTCCTTTGGAGAGGAGCTAAGCACTCTCGCTTCTTAACTAATTGTTAAACAATGTAGGACAAATGTGATTATTATTTCAGATTATAATTTTACTTTTTACAGTGCGAGGAAGTTTGTCATTTGGCATTGAAGACTGAAGAGGCGGTACCGCCTTATTCCACACATATATTAAATCCTTATTCTGGCAACTAAAGGTATTATAGCGTGCATTATTTTACGTTGTTTATGATTACATGCTCTTTTTGTGCAATGACGGAACATGGACAGATGGTGGATGGTCTGAAACAAACACAAACTATTTGGCACATTCTATGAGTCAAGGTGAGTAAATGAAATGGTTTTTACCGAGTCTGTTTGGCACATTCAGCATATTATTTTATTTATGATTTGATATCAGGTGTATTTCACTTATATTGTGATGCACGTGTAGTTGATTTTCACTTACATTTATGCATATTTTTTACTATCAATTTTTTGTTAGTTTGTATATTTTCCAGTCATTCATTACAATGATACGGATGCTCACTTTTTATGGTAAAAGAAAAGGGATTTGTAGTGAGTAAACAGCAACAAAAGGCAATTTGATATTTGTATGAGCTAATGTTTTTGCAAGTTCTTCTAGCCATACTTACCCTGTATTTGGACAATCAGAGGAGCCTGGTATGTATAAGTAATGTTGCTGTTAAATATTTAGTTTGGGATGATCAATTTTAGGGCGGTCTGGAATTGCTTACTAAAACTGCTTATTAGTGTTGATAGAATACATAAACAGTTTCGAGGGTGTTTGGGATTGCTTTTCCAGAGTGATTATTTGAGTATTTATGAGTGAAATAATTTGTTTTATGTAAGCAAATTGACACCACTTATTCCAATCAGCTTAGTAGAGAAACAATTATAATAAGCAATCCCAAGCACCCACTTAGGACTAACTTCAGCAAAACTGATTCAGATTATCGAATTAGTTATGGGTCATTTCCACATGTAAATCCTTAATGATCACAATCTGCAAAAGACTAAAAAACAACTGAAATTTGATCATCACGACTTCAAGCAGAAGAAACACAATCACACATTCCAACACTACATTTTGTTGCATCTAATAATTGGATTTTGATTATTTTATATCCCATAATCACTCTCAAAAGGCATTGGCAAACACCCCTTAACTCAATCTGATATGATGTTCTGTGTTATATGGTGTTGTTTGTTATCGAGCAAGGTTAAAAATCTTGAGCTAAAGGGGCACACGAGGCATACTGATAGCGTGGATTAGTTATGTTGGGATCCTAATTGGATTGTTCAATTGTGGGATGTTCGCAGTAAGTGATGCTCTATTTGCCAATACCAAATATGTTTGATGGTTACACACATGCTTTCCTCTATTTATTTTGAAGGATTTCTTCCAGTAAATTTTATTGTAATGCCAGAGGTGGAAAATGTTCACAGCAAGCAGAATTTAGTTGGGAGAACATTAATATCACTTATAAACCAGACGGGACTCCTGTTGCTGTTGGGACCAGGGTAAATTTTTACATCCTATATTAAACTCTTTCCCTTTCGTTTACATATTTTCAGTTCCTGCAATCTTAGGAAGTTATCGGAGTGGCGATCGCTTAATTATATTGTATGTATATCATAGGAAGATGAACTGAAAATATTGGATGTTCGAAAATTCAAGCCCATTCATAAACACAAATTCAATTATGATGTAACATTGCATTTAAGCAAGTACCATTCTTAAATGATCGTTTTCAGTAATATTAGCTGGACGACGTTTCAAGAATATGCTCAAGTTCAAGCCTGATTTCAGGGGAACTAGCCAAGCGTCAAATGTGCTCCTAATAACATCAGGCTCACAATGGTCGAGAATTCCAGTGAGCATCGCCCTCTACTCGCTACAACAAATGGATTCTGTGATAATGGGTATGTGGAAGTCACATTTGTTATGTTTTTGGATATATTTTGTAAATATCTTCAGTTACATTTATTCCCGTGTGTTTTCAGATATGAGTGTATAAACTCGATTGTTAGAAAGTAATGATGTGATATTAAGACCGCAGCCGGTGGTGGCTGAGAATAGGAGTGGGCAGTTCAACATCATAACGGGTGCGTTAATTGCATATCAACAAGACCATTGTTCCCGGAAGCACAAGACACAAGACTGGCTAAACCACATACCAGAGTGTAGCCTTTTGTAAGTTCTAATTAGTTAGTTCGTGTGGTTTGGTTAACTGGTCCAAATACGTTATTAGGCACGTGTTGAGTCGAGATGGTTCAATATTAGAAGCTTAACTTTTCTCACTATTTTTTAAACCTTTAAAATGATTATCGATAATAAATTTCAGTATTATTTTATATGAATCATATCGGTACTAACTTTTCTCACTATTCTTCAATTCTCAAGGACGAGGAGAGCCAAAATTTCCAGGATCACACCCTGTATCTATTAGTTGGTACATTTTAATGTTAACTTGTCTGCTTTGTTTAATTTTATATCTATCTCCGGTTCCACTTCTAATCCAAAATAAAAATTACCAGTTAGCGGTAGCAAAAAGGTGACCGGTTATGGACAGTTTACATGTTTGTTCGTACGAAATAAAGTTTTTAGTACAATACATACAGTAAGTCGTTACAACCTGCCCATTTTTTACCTCTTTGCACGCTAAAATAGTCTATAGTTAAGAAAGAATCGATGTTTATCTTCTTATTTTGTAAAATGCCAGATTATTAGCAGTGGTAATGTTCAAGAAGCGAAGAGAAAAAGAAGGGAACCATTAAAAGCGGAATCGTGACAGTCATCAAAGACACGCTGGAACCTTTTGGCAGCATAATCTAGACGATACAGAAATCTCGGAAACCATCCGTGAGGATTCAACTGTAAGATACATAATCATATCCATGGAACAATGCATTTGTTATCGGTCTATCGGAAAAGGAAGCATGTTGAGACGTGAATTGTAAAGGTACCATTTTATTTAATAAATTAAAACTTTCTACACTGTCCTCTTATATACTACTTACATTGTTGCTAGATGAGGTTATATAACTTCAAATGACGGTCATGTGTACCTTAATGTTTCATATAATACATACAATGATGGCTAGCCATCTGTTGCAACCTTTTAACCTCATTAGTTAAAAAGAACTCGGGATCTTTGGCTTGAAAGTGAATTTCTGAATTGTGATATTGAATCATATAATTAACTGTGATAAAATGCATTGGCTAAAACATTATAATAAAATGGTTGTAGAAGAGAGCGTGGATGAATTTTTGTTGTTAATTATATGGTGTATGAACTAGAAGATTAATTAAGTATCTCAAGTGGAGAGTATGGATAACATTAGGATGTGGTTCATCAACAACTACATGTATTTACCTCCCATTTTGAAGCTGGTCTATTTTTGTAGTGATTTTTGCGCACAAAAAAAAACTATTTCTAGATAAATTATAAAAAAATAGAGAAAAACAAGACTTTTGGTTAATGTGCTTACTGCCTTTTTTTGGCTTACTGTTCTTTATGTTTTCCTAATGGTATCATACTTTCCTTCTAATTTTTACGTTACTATAATCAGAAAGAACTTGAACTTGCTAATGCAAATCAGTTTCTAATCAGTTTAAATGATGATGGCTGACCTTAGCTGTGAAATAATTTTCTTTTGGTGCTCTCACATTAACCTGTATTTGAAAGGTGATATCCTACTCTAATCACCAATCCTAATTATCTTGGTAAGTTCAGATAAATGAAGGTAGATGTGGCAAATTGGATAGATTGTGTAACAGGTCAAGACAAGTCATTTTTGTATGGGTCAAAATGTGATGAACCGTCCTGCAGTACCCTTTTTATACCTTTTGTCTGTATTTTATCAATAATTGATGTGCTTTTGATTGCAAAGTGTTACATTAAAACACCATGTTTTCAAGTAGGGTGGTTTAGGAGGTTCATCACATGTAATTTTACTACCCTTCTTTCGCTATAGAAAAATATGTCAACGATCTTTATAAGTCATGCCGTAATTCGTTATTTACTTACGTCCAGATAAATATTGTCAAACACTAATATGAAGCGAACCCGCCCATCGGGCGGGTTATGAAGCTAGTATAATCATAAGAAAGAATCTGCGGAAGAGAGTACGTTTACTGTTTACTTGCGTATGCGTTGATGGCACAAGACACTACTAATCAAGCTTGGGTCAAAACCCATGAGTCAACTTTTCTGGTATAAGCATTTGGTAGTGAACAACACGAGTTTAGAAAGAGGATGGTTGGGATCTATAACCAATTCATCATCTCATAGTCTGGGGCAACCTCTCTCCCAGCTCGTAGTGAGATCGAATCTCATTCATGTCTGATACAGCTACACTTTGAGACTACTGATACTGAATAAAACTTTTAATAGAAAGACGGTAGAACATTCTGTCTTTAGAGAAAAGTTTAAAATGGAGGGAATTTTTTTTCTTCAAATGATGTTTGTTCCATTGGTATTTTATCATAAACAGAATATTCATGACTTGCCTATTATGCAAGTAGAAAAACAAGCGAGTGCCGTGCCAATACGTCAAATGTGCTAATACGTAACTTAACAATCTTTGCTGTACCTATTATGGTATGAAATGGATTGTATTATTTGATCAAAATAGTAATTCTCAAAAAACATTATAGAAATTGATTTGTCATAACATTTATCAATATTATACTTGTTTTCACAATAGATCTATTACGATAGAAAACATGGCCTTTTAACTTGTTTTCTAGATAAATAATGCAAACCTTTCTATCATGCGTAAACTCTAAATGACTTCATCGGTAACAAAACCACATGGTTCATTAATATACATGTGAAAAATGGGGTTTAGAACCAAAGGGATGTCATCAGAAACGTAAGTTTTTTAACCATGTTATGCAAATAAGATTCCTCCGGAAATGAACTGTTAGATGCAGCTATTTTTGATTGTTGAGAAACTCTTTCATGTGTGCATACATTTCGGTTTTCACTATAAGACCATCTTTTCCGAGTCTTCCCACAGCAAACTGCTGAATTCTCTTGGAAAGTCACAAGCTGCTTCAAACACATCCTGCAAAATCCAGAAGAGCATAAGAAATAGAAGACAAAAAAATTAGTGGAAATTACCATTCCGCGATTGTGTTTTTTCTTACCCGTGATGGGAAATCATCCAAGAAATGAGCAGGTGTCATCTCTACTCTATTTAGATCTGATTCCCACAGCCTTATCTGTAATCAAGATTCATTAGCAAAAAAGACATAAGTTTGAGCCTCACCTAATGTTTGCTGTTGAAGAAAACGGAAAAAGAAAAAAGCACGTCAACTGACACCAATTAACGACGACACATTTAAAAAGAGACATGTTTATACTTGGACCAGGGGGTATTTTAGTACTATTCCTATAATACCATTAGAGTTTGACAATTTCATTTCAGGATGCTCCATTACG
Source organism: Artemisia argyi (assembly GCA_030686995.1). Lineage (NCBI taxonomy): Eukaryota > Viridiplantae > Streptophyta > Magnoliopsida > Asterales > Asteraceae > Artemisia > Artemisia argyi. Next base: position 261,295 of record JARVZY010002810.1, read on the forward strand.
TTTACTTTCTAGCAAAACATTTCAAGATAAAGTTGAGCAATATTACCAAAGTTCTGTTAGCCTTATGGTTTGATATACATGTTACGACTACTTATTTCAGAGCAGGGGGAAATTCTATAAACGCACCACTCGATATGCTAGGGGCAACTACATTGAAACCAGAGGCCTACAGACACCACAAAATCGTAGGACTACTGATGCATACAAAGGATCTGGCATGCCTATATTAATGTCACGAATAGCTTGTAATGACCACCACTGTAAATAAAAAAAGAAGATTTGGATTGTAAGATTCGCCAGATAAAGAAATGTAACAACTTTCATTTCAAAAATCTGATAGTAGCTGAAATTGTTTCACTACTAGGGGAATTTCTCAATATTAATTTCAATATTGCCATTTAAGATCGTAATTAAGATACTCAACTATCAACCTAATCAAAACTTGGCGACTAAAAAAGTTACATTGGATTAAAACTTTGCATGCAAGGGTGTAACGTCACATTTATTTTAAGATGCCTAGGAAACAAGAATTTAATATCTACTTATGGAGGGAGAGGTACTGCTAAACTTTAAGAATTGAGCAGTTTAACAATTAAGGAGAGGGAGTAGCGTGCTTTTATTAATCGATGTTTTTTGCAGTTGTATAAAGTGATATAGAGGTAATGACGAACCTGATCGGTGACATTTTCAGGAACAGAAGGCACTCTTTCAGCAACACGAGGATGAGCATTCTGCTGGAGAAATGAAATTATCTGCAAATCCAGATAGAAAATGTTACACCTAAAGAACGAACTAATGGAAAAAAAAGTCACATGTCATTAATGAAAGAAAGGCATAATCTCCAAGCTCAACGATAATGAACTCGCGACATATGTATTAGAGCGATGGAAGACTTAATTGGTGTGTATAATTTGAACTTTTTTCCAGAGGATAATCAAATTTATGCATATTATAAAATAGTATAATGAAAACTGTAAGAGAAGCATATAAGGTATTATAATGCTTAGAAGGGACCAAACTTAAGAGCTCTAGAAAGAGCTTACCTCATTATCAAAATTCAGACATTTAAAACAGAATTAGAAGATTTGGTAACAATAGTTCTACATTTTTAATTAATGGTATAGAGGAGTTCTCCCTCTACCTCTCTGTCACTGGCCTAAAAAGAAAGGATTTATATTCACAAGTTGGGTTTGTCACTCATGATATAGCTGGTAACGGGCAGCCTTGCCCAATGAAATGTGACCGGTTTGCATGATCCAAAATTCCAAACAAACAAATTTGAGAAACTAATATCCAGAAAAAGGGATCTGAATCCTATCATGTTTCTAGAATGGCTTCAAAATAGTTCGTTCCTTTTATGTTATCATCTTCTTATAAAAAAAAAGCTTGTAGAATGCATTCAGATTGCAGTCTGAGATATCACAACTCAATTTGGATACAAAAGACATAAATAGAAAGCATATACTTGTCAATCATACAGCTTAGCATGCAAAGTTGAAATGCATGCTGTTCAGCATTCATCTCATTTTTCAGAGGCAGGTGGTGTATCTCAAAAAGAAAGAAAAGTAATAAAAAGGTTGCATAATGATACTTGCCTGATCTGCTGTAATGCCATTTGCAAAGGCTTTGTAAAGGTTCTCTTTAGTAATGGATCCAACAATAAGGTTAGGAAGTTGATATTCTACCCTGCATTATATCAAATAATGAAGCTCAGGAGAGAAAGAGAAAAGACTGTTAGATGACACTGCAGTTATTATGGGCAGGTGACTCATTGTCAGCTCAGCTCCAAGTTCACCACAGGCTCAACATTTGCAGTAAAACAGGAGAAACAACTCATGGATGTCAATATAACCATGAAATCACAAGTGGGCAGTAGCCACTGGGTGGTATTGAGGGCACAATGAGTATAGATGGTGCAGATGTCCTTTCAAACAGATGTCTCTTATTGGAAAGGGGTGAGTTTAAACTTTGGTAGATATTCCAGAACTCAAGAATATTTTTATTTTGCATAAATACTTTATTAGCTCAACATTTTATTTTGATAAATCTTCCAAAGTTTATACTTAAAGGAAAGGTCAAGAATAATGTTAGTTTTGTGACTTCACACATGTTTTATGATTTTATCTACTTATATTCGTACACATACACTACCACACAAACTCACAATGTATGCTCTGTGCTAGTCAAGCTCAAGGTTGTACAATTCTAGTGTATAGATGCTCAGAAACTTTGCGTTATCTAATATCTGTCCTAAAATGACCCACTATCATCTGTATTATCCTAAGTTAGCAGAAATAAAGGATTGTGACAGATAGAGCATGCAGAATTTAAAAAACGAATAGAGTCACTAGTACCTCGAAAAGAGTTTTAAGATTTCACAATGCAACTTGGAGGTTGAGTAGGCATACAGCCTGAAGTTTGTTTCCACAACAACGTATCCCTGTAGATGAGCATAAAGTCAGCTGACGACAATCCTAATTGTTTCGAACATTGTAAAAAACATTGAAATCTTATGGACCAAACTATTTGAGTGATCCAGAAAAGAAACCAAGAGAAGATCTAAGGTGAATGTCATTTTTGAACATTGTCTAGAAGATATAGATTGGTGAAATGAATAACTACATTTCGATTTACCATACAATATTTAGCTTGGTGGAATAAGTGTGTCCATGAAATGACAGACAATTTACCATTCAAATATCTGTGGTAGTATCTTGGAACTCAGGAATTCAAATCCCACGTTTCCGTCAAATACGTTTGAAAAACTACAAATAATAACGTTTCTAACACAAATCTCCAAACCAAAATCAATATACCCAGTCATATACAAGGAAGAGAATAAGAGGTCACATTTGTTTATTCAAGCCTTAAAATATAAGATCTTTAAATTGCATATGTGATATATTGAAGTCTCAACTTTGTAGAATTTTACAAATAGTGTTGTATGGAAAAGGAGCCTTTTATAAAACAGGCTCTGTCTCTCCAAAATAAGGTAATGGAGAATTAGATTTTGTTAAGTGTGTTGAACGAAATGCTTTTAAGTTTTAAACAAGGTTATTATATAGCATCAATAGGAATTGTGGGAAAATACGAGACCTTGATGTTGGAAAACAAAGCTCTAATGACTTGAAGACTTCGCCCCTTCTATTTAAGTCACAAACAAACAACCCTATACGGCTCCAAATAAGACCCTAAGGCTATTATGTCACAGGCACATATCATCTGACCGCAATTACAAAACTGAATCAGGCCACAAAGGTTGACTCCTATAAACAGAATCAAAGTTACACTGCTTCATTCATTTATGATACTATGATCTAACAATTTCAAATAAAGTCTCCAAATCAAGGTACCTGTTTCCTTGATGACGCATCTGACAGGCTAATAGAGAGGTTGGTAGCCAATTTGGTAGGAATGAACCAACTATCTTTCCTCCCCTATAGAAACAGATATACCAATAATACTCAAGAAAAGTCGTACGCACATATAGTAAGAATTAAACTATTTCAACATATGGTAGAAAGAGCATAACATTAACCTGCTGGAGCTTGATGAGTCCCAAGTCTGCAAGATCTTTGACCGTTGTCCTTTGGACATCATCTAAAGTGTTGATATTATATGCCTGTGCCACGAATCAATGTCAGTAAATATGAAAGTTTTAAACTGCAGAAACCAAATTAATTAGCATAAACATGACAAAATCTTTACCTTGCCAGTAACATGAAAGCTAAGTTCCAACAGAAATGAGATAAGATCTGCTGAATCCACACCTCTATCCTGTTCATAAAAAGTTAAAAAGATCTATTATAATTATAAGGTAAATGTATTTTAAAAGGATGCAAAACTTGATGACAAAACTAACTATTAACGCAAAATGTAATGACAAGAACCATCCAGTACATTCATGAAATAAGAACAGTTAGGGTCATCATACAAAAGACAACGACTAATGTCACATCGTATAGTAGATAACACTACAGAAAGTGTCTGAATCTTTAGAAGTTATAACAGATTCATCAATATGTTTCTGGTAAAATGATCTAAAACAGTAAATTAGATCAGATTTCTTCAATAATTGGGTTAAGTGACCAGAATGATGGGAAGTGTCAGGAATGATTACCTCAGAATTACTGATATACTCCCTGATGATATACCATAGCTGTGCATTGGTATCCATTAGCTGTAAGGGAAACATAAGTGGCCTTAAATTTGATAAAATACAGAGAAGCAGACTACACAACATTACAACTACCAAATATTCATACCAAGAACTGGAAACCACTTTCTGTAAGTAGAGCACCTTCTCTGTCTCTGTAGAAATGTGAATCGACATTAGATGTCAGAAACAATTGGTCATATAACTAAAGAGAAAATATGTATGCAATATAATGTATAGCAATAATTTAAAACCACCTCTGACTTAGAAGACCTCGTTGGAAAACTTTCATCATAGAAGCGCTAATGCTTTTCGTTCTAACCTCAGCTTCGGCGGAGTTTATAAGATGCAGCAAGAAACACTAGATTGCCCCAATAGCAAGTCATGGAAGAGAATATACTAGAGGTGCAAAATGATTAAAAGTAGAAACCAAAATATTCTGTTCACAAACTTAGTGGCGAAGGTTCTAGCAACTAACTACTTTATTTATGAGTATTAATATAAACATGTATATATAAGAATACTCTGAATATGTTTCTTACCTCCCATTGCTGAGCAGCATAGTTGTCCAGTTCTTCTAAGCAGGGAAGTCTTACAGTTATATTTGCAGCCATAGGTTCTCTTGGTAATACACCTCTACAAAATCCAGCTCAAATGTCACACAGATAGTTTAGAGCCTTTAAAAGACACTCAAAAGAGCTAGGCCGCTAGCCCCTAATATTAGTAACACGGACTTATGTAGAACTTATTGTGGTGATGTCATAACATAAATAATTGACATTTCTTCTTGCAGAGAGCAATATGTTAAAAGTTGTAAGTATACAGGGAAGCAACAAGGAACACAAAGCCACACCATGTACTCATGTAGACACAAAAACTGAGAAGTACCAATGTGTATGTATAACTTACCCGTGAACAATATGCTCTCGGAGATTCATCTGAAACATAGGGTTTAACCTATAAGTGGCTTCCTTCTTCCTGCACACACAAATAAGGCCTTCAGAAAATTGACTAAATTCATAACGAAGGGAGTTCCAAAAGTATTGTACGTATAGTCCAAAACTCTGATCCACTAAAAATTGTGAAGGACAGCTGCTTCAAAACAGTATTTTTTTTATACTAGCTCATGTCATGTAAAACATGCTTTCTTTTTAACTTATTATTTGGAAAGGTTTCATAATGTTAAATAATAAGCTAGCATACCGTAATGTTACCTAGAAATATCCATGAATATGCATATAATGTCATGTTTTAAGATACAAATGAAAGTTATCAGGATAACTTTGCCAACTCGATACAATTGATGCAACAAAGGTCTATATAAACTAAAATGAGTGTCAAGCCACATGTTTTAAATGTTTTTCAAGGTTTATAAAATTGTAAGCCAGGAAGGCCTGCGCGTCATGTAAGCATCAGTTGTAAATAATTGCATTGTAATAGACATCAATCTGCAGTTTTTACCCATCAAAAGATGAACAGTTTCTTGTAAAGGCAACTAAGTTTTTAAAAGTGTATTGGGGAAAATAAGCAAACAAATGTACCTGTCGACAGTTTCTGTAAATACTCTCAACTGAATGAGTCTATCAACGGCTACTCTATGCTTTGAAGCACCATCAGCAAGAACCCACTCTTGCAATGAACTGGCTGTGACAGGAACATCTATATACAGCAATTGGAGAACATACTTCTTGGCCAATGGTGGCAAAGACCTGAGCAACATACACAGATCATTACAATTAAAATCATGTCTTTCACCAAACACACAATATCATTAAGCATTTATCACACCTTCTAATTACTTTTTAAATCTCATAGTAATATACGCGGATCCCATTAATCACCCCAAGTGGCCTAGTGGTTCAGCACCTCATCTCCTCGCAAGAGGTCTCAGGTTCAAACTTCACTAGGTACATATCTTGGGGATGGCCGGGAAAGGGATGGAAACGGTCATGGGGATACCCCGGTTAGGCCGTATACATCAGAGTCAAAGACTCACTCTCCCTAAGTGTAATCTAAACAGGGAAAAACTCATCCTTTTTATACGCAGATCCCATTATCAACACCTGTAACTTTTAGGTGGTAGCAATCCCGTTTTCTTTAGTACATTCTAATTTTAGTTGCCAAAATAGTGGCTTAAAACTAGAAAATGATGCAATGTTGTTGCAGAATTAGGGGGTGCTAAGGACTAGGAAAGGGATAGGGGAGGATAGTAATGGAAATCATTATCATTGTCAAAGACAGTGTTTAGTATTCGGAAATACTCTATAATTGACAAAAGATCATGATAACCACCGATGTTACCAAGAATGGTAACTCTCCAGACACCTTCCTTCTTTCCTAATTCCCAATAAACCAACCCTGTATCTACGGGAAGTCATACACAGTCAACCCTTTTACCCTTTAATAAAAGATTACAGAGTCTTGTCAAGTTTGAGTTTTCCCCTACCCCGCCCGTGCTTGAGCCACTCCCCCCAATGCAAATTCAAGATTATCTTCTATATCAGCTGAGGTCAATCTGTCACTTCTCTGATAGGGGGGTGTAATCAAACA